>JAXGGA010008538.1:0-56315 GCA_038373865.1 Uloborus plumipes
TCGGTTTCAGCAACTGTTGATTTAAACATACAGTAGGAAATTCAAATATAAATGTGGGAAGCGATGTTAAATTTCCAATCACTTTATCATATGTGTTTCAGCTGAACTTTTAGTTACTTTTAATAACAATAGCATAAATCGAAAAATATTTCATGGAATTTTGCTGCATTTACGAATTTGTTTGTTTCTGACAAAGTAGTGTATATTAATTATTGGCCAAAGTACAGGCTACAGGTTCATTAAGCACTCGGAGGACTCCTCCAATCCACTAAATTCCTAGTTATATTTTTGATATGATTTTCTCTGTATTTAGTGATTTGAGTCATCACACAATGTCCACGACTTATTCCATACTCAGGTAAATAGTGTAGTATAGGGTCATTCCATTTTAAACCAACAAATTTTCAAAAAAGATGTTGCATCATCGTTTTTATTTTTGATGAAAATTCGCACGTGCATTCCTTTTATTCCCCAGGCCTGGAAAAATTGTCGTTTTATTTAAAAAAAAAAAAAAAACCCTTTGACATATTGTGACATACACCATTTTTGTTGCTGGCAACAGCGAAAATGTGGCATTTTGAGGCTTTGTCTTATGAACTATCCTTTTTTTTCTATCAAAGATTTTCAGCTCAAACATAGCTCTTTGAAAAGCTAAGAAAGAGATTTTTTAATATATGATATCAATAAATTTCAAGCTTAAAAAAATACTTATTTTTTCAACGTCAAATTTTGCGACGAAAATCTCATTTTTTACTTGTAAGCGATTTTTGTTTTGTAAGCGATTACCTGGATGCAATACTACAACATTCTATGGTTTTCAAAATATCCTTGTTAGAAAACTAAAGGCGGACCACCCTTCAGTTTCAAAATTAACCTATTTTGCAGGTGGGTTTGCTGCATAATACAAAAACAGAAAGAACATCATTTACGTGAGCCACCATAAAATTACTTTCGTATTAAAACAATTTTTTTATTTATTTTTTGCTACATCCCATGAGAAAGGTCAATGCGATGGGATTGGTGGAACAGTAAAGAGGCTAATTCGAAAGGCGATTTTACAGAGCACAATTATTAATTAAATCTTAAGTCCATAAGATGTCACGAAACATAATAGTGGTATAAAACTTTTTTACGTTTCCTGTGATAATGTTGACACAGCAGCAAAGGATCTTGAGAAAAGATATAAAGCAGCATTATCGTGAGACGAAACACTAAAGAATAGTTCCACATACATTGAGAGATTTATATCCCCAGGTTATAAAACTTTTTAATTTTCTTATTAAAGTGTAAATATGTTATTTCATAACACTTTGTCATTTCTATAAATTAAAACGAACAATTAAGAATATAAATTAAGTTTACTAAAACCTGAGATTAAGGGTTGAATTCAAGTGAAACACCATTGCAATCGCTTCGAGGCGATCGCAATAGACCAAAATTGCAATCGCTGCTGGAAGTCGAATTACATTAGAATCGCATCTCGTAGCGATTGTAACGTTTCACTTGAATCCAAATTTGGAAATTTGCAATTGCATTGGCGAGCTGCGATCGTCCGTGTTTCACTTGAATTCCTGCCTAAGAACTACAAAAATAATAGTGTTGCTTCAGGGCAATTATATGAAAATTCAGATGCCCATAACTACCAAGCGAATTTAAATAACGAAGCAACTTTTGTTTCGTCAGAAAGTTGGTAAAAAGTCCTTAATGTTCCACAAATACAACTATTTTAACTTTTCTCTCCATATGCATTTTTTATCGTTGAAAACTGGATTTTTTTAAAGTTTGCAACTTTAGGGGAGCATATCTCATAAAGGGGGCGGAATAACAAGCCATTTTTTTAATATAATAAGTAAATATATGATAAAAAAATCGGGCTTGTTATTTTAAAACCCTTATTGGGTTTTTTTAATTTTCAAAAGTAGTAAAAAATGAGATTTTCGTCATAAATTTTGACCTTGAAAAAATTGGAATTTTTAAAAATCTAAAATTTATTAATATTTTATATAAAAAGATCTTTTTCTTAGATTTTCAATGAGCTATGTATGAACTCAAAATCTTTAATAGAGAAAAGTTACAGTAAATAAGACAAAGCATTAAAATGCCGCATTTTTGCTGTTGCCAACAACAAAAAGGGCCCATATATCAAGGAGAATTTTTTTTTAAATAAAATAACTATTTTTTTGAGGTCTCTCTGAAATGAAAGGAATGCATATACAAATGTTCACCAAAATCAAAAATGGTGATGCGCACCCCCTTGGTTGATTTAAAATGGAAAAATACTATAAGGAGAAGGAAATAGAGAAATATAAGTCTAGGTGTTTACATTATTTGTATCTTAATCGGTGTTTTCATTGAGACTAATAGCGTAATACCTTTCTAATTTGATTGGATACTAGTTTTATTATTATGTGTTAAACCAACCTAGCTGACCTGTTGGACATACCCAGTAAATATAGTGCTCCCAAGGTCATATTACTTATTTGATTTTTTTCTGCATTAAGTCTTAAGAAATTAAAAATGATGCACTTCTAAAGAAATTAACAAATTTGAAGGTGGTCTCAAACATTTTATTAACTTTAAAATAACAAATCTAGAACACATTCTTTTGATGTCTTACAATCTAACGCAACATTAACTTCAGTTGAAAACAGCGTTAGAATGCCACATTGTGATTCAATAGTGCTTGATTCAAATCAGAAAAGGAAAACAAAAGTAGCTATTATATTTACTAAGAACCAAATGTTTAGTTGCTTTAGTTTAAATGTATATGCAACATCAACACTTCTTCCATTATAGCTTTACAAAAGAATGTAATACAATATGCAGTACACAAATTGAAATAAAACACGGATATTTATAAAAACGCGTGACACGCTCATCTTCTTCAGAATTAAAAGAAAAAGCTAGCTCCATTGGCTGACATCTTAAGAACATCATCTTCATCTTGGCAAAGAAAAAAAAATCATCTACGGACATTTGAATGGGAAGACCTCCTGAGACGTGGCGGAAAGGGAAAATACTACAGCCCAAGAAAAGTTTTTCTCTTTATTAGCTTCGTAACATATTTTTACAAATTATATGTTCTTAAAAGAAAAGCGAGTGTCTTAAGATAAAATGGAGAAGTCAGTTTTAATTTGTACAAACACACATCTTGGTAATCATTTAAGTTTTGAATGAAGTGTAGTTACTGTTTCGTTAAAAGTTCATTCTTTTTTCTTTGTTTTATAGAGAAAGATTTTAAAAATGATTTGTCGACCTAATATTTAAGTGCTAAGTCTTCAGTTTCAGAACTTTTTGCATGAGAAAAAATACAATTTTTAGGAAAACATTATTTCATGTGCGGTTATTATAAAAATTTTCTCGCAAAAATTAAAAATCATATAAAATAATTTTCACCGAAAACTTTTAAATGAATTTCTTCTTAGGTGTTACGTGATACCTCAACTTACCCTATAGTGGAAAAAAATCCATAGTTCAATGTAACACCGCGACCTTGTGTGAAACAGTAAATGTGAAAAAGTTTTATGAAATTTACTTTTTTTCATGCAATTAAGTATATTTGTCTTTGCCCACATTTTATTTTGAAATGCTGTAAATATTATTTTCATAATAATTAGGAAAGTAAGAGCAGTTGTTATGATGATTAGAAAAATATATCTAAAATTATTTAAGGCGCCTGAATCAAAGAGTAATGAAAATTTGGTATCTTTATTTAAAAAAAATAGATATAATTTTAGCGTCATTAGTTAAAAGTAAAAGCGTTTAATGATATTTTTATAAGGTATATTTTTATTATTTTACCATATTGCATCACGCAGTATTTTTCATGGGCTGTACTATTTCTTTCCTTATCCCTATCTTACAATAAAGCCTCATCGCCTTTCCTTGGAAGAAATATATTTTTTCAAAACAGAAAACATGCTTGCGATCAACATGAGCAAGTTCACGAATAAGAACTATTTTTCACATGTCAGGTTATAGTCCTGAAAGCACATCAGATGACAAACATTGAATATACAAATTATTTCAGCGCCCTGACATTTCCCACTTCAAGAAAGATTTCAACCCTCTTCAAATGTAAAATCATGGGTTAGCGACAACAACCTGCTGAACAAGATTTACATCTTGCCCGAAGAAAGTCATCCATGTTCAGCTCACACTGGCATTTCTTGGGTTTGTGGTGGAGGGGCTGGATTCTGCTTCTGGATGCCACAATGGGGCAGCAGGGGCTGCGCTTCGGGTAAGGCGTTCTCTGAAGCCGGAGTGGGTACCATGACGGGTTTCGGGGGTACTTTGGGGGGCAGCATTCGTACCCCTTGCTGGGAGGGATGATGCATCGCGTGATGGTGGTGTGCATAATCTGGCGGAAGACCTGGAGGACAGATGGTCATAGGAGATGCAGCACCTGATGGAGTTGTTTTTGTTGGTGGTGATGGTATCACCATGGCTTCACGCTCGCCAGATCGTCGAACCTGGAATCAGCATTTAAAAAAACATGTTTCATTTCATCTTGAAACGCATTTTATGGATCAAATATAATATTTTGTCTTTTTTTAACATTTTTACTATTTAACTGGCTGCTTGGAGATTAATAGAGCGTTGTTATCTTTATTATTATGATTATTTTATAACTATTTTTGTGATAAAAAAGCGTCACAGCTCAAGTTTACTTCGTTCAAAACATTGTAATGCTTTATGTGCATGAGTCGAACAACAAACCGTATGTTGGAGCTATTCCTCTTAACGATAGTTCATCTCTCATAAATTGATAATCAAATTGAAATAATTAAAATAGTGAAATCAAAACTATTATTTTTTCTTAGTACCGGTGAACTTTTGGAACACCCAGTCTTATCTTATTTAAACGGTTTGATACTATTTGCGGCATCGAAAATAATGTGAGCATTTGCATAGGATTGTATTTGCATTTGACGTAATCTCTTTTAAAAGGTTTCACTCATATTTTCAGAAATAATTGCTGATCATGAACACAGTCAAATCTAATCCAGCTTGCATTCCTCTTAAGGGATTATTTTATGACTTACAATAGCTATGAAAAAAATCTAGTGACGTTTCTTAAAGCTGTAAAACTAGTTTAATCAATTACATAATTATCCAGCAAAGCATGAAAAATATACAGGGGGTTTATAGTCTTGCACAGATAAAGAAACTTTATTTGAAAAAAACTTTAACCCATTAACCGCCATCACTCAAAACCATTACTTGTTTTTGATACAAATCATAAAAGTTAGTATTTTTCGCCCATGTAATACTATTATGCTGCAAAAAGAACAAACAGCATATAACACATAGAGCCCTTTCTTAAATGTCAGTTTATGCCCTCATAAAGACTTATCACCAGATCTTTGCCACCTGAAGATTGATCATGCCTACACTAGCGCAGGCGGAAATTGAAAATTGTCCAAATCTTCTCAGAACTGCTAGATGTGTACACGTAAAAGTGTACAAACGTAGAGGAGGAAACCTTTTTGTGATAAAGATTTAAATGAAAAAATAAATATGCTAAAAGCTGAAATAAATCTTTTATACCAATTTTCTTAATGAATACAAGAATTTATAAACACTCTGTACATGCTCTCCGTGCTCAAAAATAAAGAGCGGAAATCTAGTTTTATGTTAAACATATCACCTATCAAATCCGGGGACAAATTAAACGAACTCACACTTTAAATAATTACAATATTCATAACAGAGTAATGAAAACTGAACGCAAAAGTTAGAAAGAACTTCATTTAACTAAGCCTGGCAGTATGAAAACAATAAACATTATGAAAAACAAATAAGGTATTTTTAAGAAATACAGAGTAAAACATTTATAATTTAAAAATAGCAAATGACAAGCAAAACATCCTCAAAAAATCTTACTTCAAATTCCCAAATATTGTATTTATCCCTATCGATATTAATGTCTTTATCACTGCCCCCATGGGTTTGATGAAATGATTCTTCGTCTGCGGGTTCATCACCATCAGTTCCATAAACGTTTCCTTCCTGAAAAATTAAATATTAAATCAAAATGGTTGTTTCGATTATTCAGAGGCATGCAATACAATCGATGCAATTCATTGCAAAAGATGAACTGTTGTTTTTACAGTATACTACTGGCAACAGAGGTTCCAATTTAAAACTGTAAAATGCACAGTAATAAACTATAAAACTACCAATTTTACAGTTCCGTATCGTAAAGATAGCAATTTTACAGTTTATTGCCGTAAAATCTTGGAAATACCAATGAGCTTTCTTATCGCTAAATATTCGTATTTTTATGATAATAAAAATGGACAGTATTGCTCTTTCAAAGTCTAATTGGTGTCTTTTCTCCCTTAACGTGTTTGCATTCTTTAAAATCAAAGCAGAAGCAATATTGTTTGCTTTTTCTAGTACGATTCACCAAATAGTATCCGCCATTAACTTCTTAATTACACCGCTGAATGAATCTCATTGTTAATCCATTGTAATTGCATAATAAGGGAACTGTTGGAAATTATAATCTTGTGATTTATTACCTCGTTTAAATTTGGCTTAACGAAAGAAAAAACAGAGCCACTTTAAAGTTTTGCGAACCGGTCACAACAAAGTGTCTTAAATTTTGTAAAACAGTTAAACGCATTTTCAATGCAATTTAGAGACAATATCTGCTTTTCAGCATCCTATAATTTAATTGCTAGGGGATGAGAGAAAGAAAGTAATATTGATTAGCCTAATACGGCCAATGAAATGCATTTACATAATAAGGAATAAAAGACTAAGCCCGGAGCTCTTTTCTCTGTACGTGAAAGCATTCCGATAAATACCGCTCACTTACTCTCCAAGCAAAGTGCATTATCTTGAAAATGTGTTGCATGCTTGTAATTTTGTCGAAGGCCCAGAAAAATGGTAATTGCTAGCAATGATTTGGAATTTGTTATCCTTTCTTAAAAGAATATAGATTAGGGTAATTTTTCACGAAATAATTGTATGTAAGTTTCTTTCTTTTTGGCATTGCAAACAAGCTGCGTACTGCAATCACACACACAAATATATATATATATATATATATATATATATATATATATATATATATATAATATATATATATATATATAATATATATATATATATAATATATATATATATATATATATATATATATATAATATATATATATCTATATATATTTGTCTATATATATATATATATATATATATATATATATATATATATATATATATATATATATATATATATATACAGGGTGTCCACTCCAATCGTGGACCAATAGCTAATTTCTAAACCGTTAGAGATAAGCATATAGTTTATTTAGGAAAAAATCTCAAAATTATGAAAGGAATTTTGGGTCTATTTAATGTTTTTCAAAAAATCAAATTTGAAAGAGTTACGAAATTTAAATTTTTATACAGCCCCCCAGTCCTATCAATCATATTTAGTAAAACATTCTTGACACTGTAACGTTTAAAACTAAAAAAAAATCACTCTTCTACCACAAAAATTGACCGAGTTATGACGTTTTGAAAAATCAAGATTTTGAAGGATTTCGCATACGGTCCTTTGAGCGATATCTCGATGACGTCTTGAAATAATGCAAAATCTTGATTTTTCAAAACGTCATAACTCGGTCAATTTTTGTGGTAGAAGAGTGGTTTTTTTTTAGTTTTAAACGCGACAGTATCAAGAATGTTTTACTAAATATGATTGATAGGACTGGGGGGCTGTATAAAAATTTAAATTTCGTAACTCTTTCAAAATTTGATTTTTTGAAAAACATTGAATAGACCCAAAATTCCTTTCGTAATTTGGAGATTTTTTCCTAAATAAACTATATGCTTATCTCTAACGGTTTAGAAATTAGCTATTGATCCACGATTGGAGTGGACACCCTATATATATATATATATATATACAGGGTGGTTATAAATTAACAGGAGGTGTTTGGAGCCCTCTAGCTCGCGAACTACTGGGCGAAACATTGCCAAACTTCGCGAGCATGCATATTAGACCATGGGATTTTGATTTCTGGAATAAAAAAAATTAGTTTGAAAAATCACCACCAGGGGGAAATTTGGCGCTGTAAAAGTGTATTACACTGAATATCGCGAATTAAACTTGAAAAGATGCTGTATAAATCAATTTCGCCAAGCAAAAATGATTGTTCTTTGCAAATGAGGTTTAATATGATCGCCGTAGAATTTTCTATTAAAAAAAAATCACCACGAACAAAATAGCTGTCCACCAACCAAATAGAATGCAATAATTTGCATAAACGCTTTGCGTTTAGCGATCATCTGTATAAAATGACTGACTGGGAGCATTCTCATCATTCTGAGCGCAGTTGCCTCTTGATGGCTTTAACTATGCAGGACCGCGCTTTGTTAGTGAAGCTCTACTATCAGCGTGATGAAAATGCCAATGTTACTCTTCGAGAATTTCGGCGAGTGAAGCAGTTGAGAAAAGGCCCGCTGACCATAACAAATTTAAGAAACATGATTAAGCGGTTTAAAATGACTGGATTTCTAGCCCAGCAACCAGGCTAGGGGCGCCAGACGGTTAATCAGCTACAAGTTGACGAAGTTGCAAATGCTATTAGAGAACAATGCTTTGATGCTATCAAAGAAACATTTCTGATATCGCAAGTTTAAAAGATATGATAATTTTAAAAATTAGAGAAATCCATTCTGATATGTTACGAGCTGCCGTAGAAAATGTTCTGCATCGTATGCAGTTCTTACAACTTTACAATGGCGATCATATCGAACCACATTTGTGCCAAAAAAAGTCATTTTTGCAAATAAAATGGATGCATATTTTGTCAGTAGCAATTAATTCTTCGATAATCATAATAATACACTTTAACAGCGCCAAATTTCCCCCTGGTGGTAATTTTTCAAACTAATTTTTTTTTATTCCAGAAATCAAAATCCCATGGTCTAATATGCATGCTCACGAAGTTTGGCAATGTTTCGCCCAGTAGTTCGCGAGCTAGAGGGCTCCAAACACCTCCTGTTAATTTATAACCACCCTGTATATATATATATATATATATATATATATATATATATATATATATATATATATATATATATATATATATATATATATATATATATATATATATATATATATATATATATATATATATATATTATATATATATATATATATATATATATATATATATATATATATATATATATATATATATATATAAAGTAAATTAATTCTGCTTATTGTTTAATTTACTGTTGTAGTTGTTGAATGCATTTATGATAGGTATTTAATACATTTATTCAATAAAAATAAAACCTTGAGCTATTATATTTAAATGTACTACATACAATCAAATATCTATGTACATAAATACAAATGAAGCATATATTTTATGCATAATTTTTGTATTTAGTTAACGTGTCTAAAAATAATATGAATAAAAGAAATTCTAATGTGCCGAAATTTAAACAATATGTTTATTTTAAAAGTAATTTTTCTCTACATTTTCTCAAAATATGTTAATAATTGTTTCATTAAAAATTAGACTGATTGTTTAACATCATTATTTATTTTAGTATTAGTATTTTAATCAAAGCACCTGCATAAAGTAAACTATTGCATCTTTTAAACTATCACATTGCATTTTTTGTTTGTTAAAGCTTTGTAATCCAATTTTACTAACCTTCTTCAGCTACGATACATTTTCCTTAAAATCAATTATGTTCTGCTCGCAAGTAAAATTTTATATATGAAGCCTGCAAAATGATTATTTTTTGCTTAATAGAATTCCATCACTGAAAATGTTTACAATGTTATTTTTAATTTAGCACATATGATTTTTTACCAAACTGCTGAACCTTAACATTTTCATCATGACTAGCATTATGCAAATGCTTGATGACTTTTGATATTAATTTATTTCCATATTCTAATAACATTTTCAGTTAATCACTTTTCTAAATATTATAGAGGTACACGTCCTCTTTTTTCTTCATTAAATAAAAAAAAATAATAATACGTTTTTTTTTTACTTATCTTGTGTCTAAAATATTAATCTTTACTTAATCGTGAGAAGAAAGGTCTTAAATGTTTTAACAAAAAAGGCTGACAAGTATTTTTAAAACTATAGTAAAACTTTTTCAGCTCTTCTCGTTTTAAATTAATGCAAAAATATTTACACACTTTTTTCTGTCACATTTTTATGTGTTATAAGTAATTTTACCTGTAACATAAAAATAAAAAAATAAGAAAGATAAAAATAATTGCCTTTTAGTTTATTAACCATGTTCTTTTTTTGTGTCTAAGACTCAAAGAAAGAAGAGCGCTTGATCTATTTGTGTTAAGAAAATGGTATACTCTATATTAGGCCGTTAAACGCCAAAATCGATTTTTTATAAAAACAGAGAAAGAAAAAAAAATCGAATAAAAGCGGGCATTACGTTTTAATTTATGATATGTTTAAAACATGAGCGGAATTTACATACCATTAAATTAATTTGCCAGTTAAAAATGTTCTATATTTCTGTGTAGTGGGTTCAACTGAATGTACACGAACCTATACGTATAAAAAAACTAGTTTTGCCAGCTCACAATATATAGAAACGTAATATTAGGAAACTTGAATCGGGAATTTGGGATAAAGGAATAAATCCCAATGGCCCGTTAAAATTATTAACTCCTTGCGGTAAGTTTATTTGACAGACTTGGTCTTATTTCTAGTTGTATACTGATTCCATCTGACCATTATGTTTTGTTGTGGGTCAGATACACAAACTTGGTTTTCACATTGGACTCTAAAGGCTCAACATTTCTTGCATTCTTTTAACTTTAAACATTGGTGTCAACTCAATAATGTCAATACAAGAAGTACAATCATAATTTGTAAATGAAAACTTGAGATATTAGAAACTGATAATATCGTACAAACCATTTAATATTATTTGAGCATGTACTTTTGAGCCTGTTTTAAAGAAAAAGCGGGAAAAAGAAAAAAATAACACAAAATAGATTAAGTTATCTACAGGTGGGGTTTGCACGCACTGCTAATTACAATCAAAACATCAATGCGGGGACTGCCTTTGTTGTCCTTGAGAAATTTATTCATGCTGAGAAGCAACGCATTCTGTGACTATAACAAACCATACCTTACTTTTAAAGCCCTCCGTTATCTGATATTTTGACTTCCTGTATGCTAATGCTAAAAATGCACATTAAAAAAGAAATTTTAATAAAAACCGCATAAATATCTTCAAAAAATAAATAAATAAGTAAAAAAAGCCTTAATGTCAATTCTTGTGTGACTATAATATTAAGGGAACTATTGCTAATTTTAACGTTTCACTTATTTTTTTTATAAATTCAATCCTCTCTTAAAATACCTCTCAGTGAGAACAGCAGGCAAAATGGGTAAAATATCTATGAGCTTATGTGCGTTAACTAAGTAATAATACCTTATAGTTTCTTTTCTGTAGCTTCATTTCCATCCTGCTCTTATCACGCTGATAATAAACGCCAGCAAAAATCAATATATTCAGGATAAGCAAAGAACAACCAACAGCAATCGTGACACTGAGTGCCGTTGAGTAGCCACTTTGAGGAATCATCACAGACCGAGTTTCAGTGAAATTACTAATAGTATCTACTGTAGTTCCAGGATAGGGCTTGGGTACTTTTGGCGACTCTGTAGACGTCAATGGAGGTTCTGAAGTGACATTTTTTGCTAACGTAGGTCTCAAGGTTGGAGAACTCTGTGGTTGTCCCCCCAAGAATGGTCCAGAAAACGACGCTGACATGTCGTCGCCATCAGCTAAGGGTCTGACCACTCCGTCATAAGTGAGAGGGTTATTGTGGTCGTCCAGAAGATGGTGCTGTGGTATCACAGAGACAGTGCCTGGACGGTGGAGTTGTGGGATGAGATTTAGCCAAAATGACAATCGATGAGCTCGATAGTGATCTTTTGCTTTTGGTTTCAATCCTGTAAAAGAATAGTCAGTTTAAGTACATTGCAAAAACTGTTGTTTTTACAGTATAATACTGGCAGCCGATGTTCCAATTTAAAACTATAAAATGCATAGTAATGAACTGTAAAACTAGCAATTTTACAGTTTCTTACTGTAAAGTTAGAAATTTTACAGTTCATTGCCGTAAAACTTAGCTTTATTATACTGTAAAAGCAGCAGTATAATACTGGTAGCAGGTGTTCCAGTTTAAAAATGCACTGTAATAAATGTAAAATTAGCTAATTTACAGTTCATTATTGTAAAATTAGCAATGTAAATGACGGGCCTGGCCACAGGTATGTGGCCAAGAATTCTCATGTTACCCCATACACGTTTAACAGTCATACATGTTAATTCAGTTTGTCTTCAGGCTTAAAAAAGCCAAATGAAGAAATAAAGCGCAATAGTTTTAAGATTGAATTCACCCTGCGCTTAGCTTCTAAAGTTTCACCTTATAACCATTGTTCGCAATTCTAGATGAATATATCATGCATCAAAGATTAAATTTAAAGATTTCAAAGATGATTTACTATTTAACTAATGTCTGAAGTTTTTTCGAACAACCATTTTTCAAGTTTCTTGATAAATATTTCAAACATAAAAATTGTTTCAAACGCATCCAATTTAAAAGGTACGTCTATTTTTGTTATGTCACCAATTGGAATGAAATTCTGAAGTTAAAGGAACCATTTTTTAAAAAGTTAAAGAAATATCTTTCCTGGAAATGAACCATTTATTCTGTCTTAAGTAAACAAAAATAACAATTTTATGAATAATTTCATAATGGAATACAAAAGATTAAATATTGACAAAAAAATAAATACAATTTAATAATCGAGGTTGCGATATTCATGATCATATGCACTTTCTTAAGTGTGAATTTGTTATTTTTTTCTGAAAATAGCCGAGAAAGTCAAAACCCGTTAGGGATTTAAAAATATGAACTATTGCAAAGTAATATGATGGCTTTAAAAATAACATCAAAAAGTATATCACGCCATTACAAGATTAAGATTTCGAGTTAATTTAATGAAACCGCTAACAGTTTTAATATTTTTCAGCCATGTCGTTAAAAATACTAAGTTGCACGAAAAACCGCCATTAACTTAGTTCATAATTGTGTAGTTGTATAATATAAAAGCTTACGTTCCAGGTATCAAAAGGAGATCCAGTAATGAATGATGAACATGTTGCATTAATACGCAGAAAAAGTATTGCCGTAAGATATAGTTGTTTATTTCTTCTTAGCTAACTTAAAACGAGTTTGTGAAGTATATTAATGTAATTTAATAAACTAATGGCTTGATACATCTTGAAAGCGAAGCGTTACCACTAAAACATGTATGCTTTTTTTACGTTTAGTGCAATACTTCGTCATCTTCTTTCAATAAATTTATTTGCAAAACGTAAACAACATGCTATGATTTCAGATTTCTCAATGCATGTAGAAAAAATTATAAATTCATGCAGCAATCAAGAAAATGTTTTATTTATGTAAAATAACTATGCAAAAATATTGATCCTGCGGTATTTCTAAAGGGCTAAAATGTTTTTAAAATGCAAAAAATGTGTTAACTATTAAATTGAGACTAATGTTAACTAATGTGTTAACTAATGTTAACTAATGTTAACTAATCCTTGTCTTATATAATATGAATATAATCGACTGAAAAAGGTGCATCAAATACAATAATTTAAGTATTGCTTTCGTATGATTTTTATTGTTATAAAATATGACTGTACTGTCAAATGATTCATAGAATATTTTAAATAAAAGATTAACCGTAATGTAGTTTATCTTATTATCTATTAGGCAGTTTTTTTTTATTAGTGTCCAGTTAAAAATTCATGATTTTAATCTTTTTTTCAAATTTTTTGTGTAGTTTAATAAAAAATTATATTTTCATAACGAAACATCATTTATTTAAAAAACCATTCAAACATAGTTCTTAAACTTGTAAAAAAAGTATGCATCTTTAATAGTGTGCACATTAAAGAAAGCTCAAAGTTTTATTAAATTTGTACGTGTATCAAAATATGATTTCGTTGATACGCACCTATTAGTAAATACTTCTGATGAACTGTTTCATATTGCGCCCAAACAAACTTCTCAAAACGTCCTCTAGCTTTATCAGATGCTAGACTTTCCAACTCTTGATGTGGGGTTATGTTCGGATCACTGCAATATAATTATACAATTAACACAATACAATTATAAACGCCATTAAAAAGTGAAAAAAACATCGTTAAAAGTGTTTTCGACGGGAAAAATTTAAGTAAAGAAACATTAGATGTATAACTTTAGAGCATAAAATAGATTGATTAAAATTCTCCAAATTCAGTATAAATGATGGTGGCCGTTTGGTCTAAGCTGTAAAAATAACTGTTTTTTTTTTTTAAGTATTATACTGGCAGCCGATGTTCTAGTTCAAAACTTTAAAATTCGCAGTAATAAACTGCAAAATCTGATATTTTAAAATTAATTGCTTTGCATTTTACAGTTTTAAATTTTAACTTCTGCTTTCAGAATTATACTGTAAATTTTTTTTTTTCTTACACTGTACATTTTGTCAGTTAATGATGTTGCCTTAGTTTTGTACACAAAACTTTTTGCAGGCAGTATAAAAGTAACATACAATAATTATTTTTAAAAAAATACTATTAGATTTTATATAGCACAGTATGTGATATTATGAGAATGAATCATTGCAACTATGGGAAAGGGAGATGTACGTAAAAATGTTAAATACATGATATTTCGCTCGGCCTCAATTAAATCTGAGTGGTCTAATTCGAAGCTATATTCAATGTAGATGTCATTCCCAATAGTTGTCTCACCTTTTTGGGGAAAGGTAGTTTTCAACTGTCAGGTGATTTTCATTTATAATCCAAAGAACTCATAAGTGTTGTGAAAATGGCATGAAGACCCAGCAGTAGAACATCATTTTAACGAACATTTGATTAAAATATGAGAAAATTTTGTTACAATACAAAAATGATCAACCACATCGAAAATGTTTTTTTTAACATTAATTTTAGTCTATACGGTTTGGGTGCCCCAGAATTAAAAGTCTATAAAAACATAAACCATTAAAAAATAAAAATCATAACGTAATAATTCTAGAACTAGCAGTACGGAAGTTGATAAATACCCAAGCTCTGCTAAGCCGGTCTTCACATGGATTTTGGTTAGTAAAGCCTAACCAGTTCATCTTCTTGGAAAGCAAGTGTCCATACCCACGCAAATGATTTTTAAATGAGGTGGGGTGCCAGCATGTGATTGCATGAATTTAAAACAAGAAATTTACATGATATTTGATACCATTGAAAAAAAAATCTAGAATGTTATCCAATATCATGTAGTAGTAGTCTAGAGTAATCTGGTTCAAATAGTGACATTTTGTAGCTTGTTGAAGCTAGGAAGGTGTTTTTCAAATACCTGTAATTACATCACAATGGTGCGTAAGCTTTAAAAATTGTGTTTAAATTTTTCCGATTTGTAGCTTGAGGATCTACATACTGTTTCCCTTTTTTGGTTTTGTTTAGTTTCATAAAATTGCATAGATACTTAGCTAGATTTCGTATCTTTTAGTCTTTCTGTAAAGTGTTACTAAATTTGACAACCTTTGTTCCATCATTTATTACAAATACCCTGTTTCTTAGTAATTTCTTCACTATAATATTCTACTACATGAGCAAAGAAAAAATATTGCACCCGGAGAAACTTTAAAACATGCAAAGTTCATTCAAATCCATATCATTAAAATCCTTACTTATTACAAGTTATTCCCCGTGAAAATTTAATTCTGCAACATTTCTACGATGCTTCAGATCATAATATAATTTTAACCATCTTCAAATCTTAAAATTTTATCGCTGTAATTAACAGAAGGAAGTTCAATAAAACCCTTATTCATGTAACTTTCAAATATAACTTATGAAAGATAGTGATAACAAAGTAATTGGCTGAAATTGCAATTTCATGCATAATAACATCAACTCTCTGAGGTACAGTTATGAGTTCCGCTTGACAGAAGCCGCTTTAATAGGACACTGCTTAATCTTATCAGTCTTATACTTAGTAACTTTATGCGTTCGTGTGCTCGAATGTGATGGGAAAAGTGAGGGAAACCTCATGTTAGATACGTTCGTGGTTTTATTTAGGACAAGGAGTAGCTTGTATTTTGCGATAAAATTAAGAAAAACAATCGCTGTTCACGATAAAAATGCATTAGTTTTCCCATAAAAAGGCTGTATGATACTTAAAAGAGGGCTAAGGGAATACTTTTTATTTGAATACTAGCTAGCATAAATCAGGTAAAATAAAAAAATTAACGCCCAGTCATATTTTATAACTATGGTGTAAGAATGCTTGATAAAATAGTTTATCTGAAAAAGCACATTTTCATGGTGTAATAAGTCTCTTAGGGATATGACTTTGATAACGTGAATCACTTCCATCATAATGCCAAAACTTTCATTCTATCCAGAATTACGTTAAAATCCACAACTGTGTCTTAACCAATAATTTTTCTTTTTTTTTCATTTTAAACCTAAGTAATAATTATATGCAGCAGCGAAATGAAATTATACTACTCAAGTTGATACCATTGTCTACTTTTTTTTAAAAACTGCATACTAGACGTAATTACAAAGTATTTAAATTAAATTTAAATCCATTTCAACTGCATTAATGGAGAAAACTTTGCATAATATCATGTTCAAAACGTGCTATTTAGTTTGATTACTGTATGAAGTTTACATAATTTTTAATATGTATGTGTATAAAATCATTGCAATATTGTTCTATGTAAACGAATTTCAAATGGATTAATGAAAAAATTAAATATTTTTCTGAGCACTGTAAAAAATAAAATTAAGTAAATAAATAAAATAAAAATTAAGAAAAACCTGACCGCTTACTACAAAATCTCTAGTAAACTAACCTTTCATAAAAAATTTAGTAACGATACTACTTAAAGTTACTTGAAATAAAACCTGTATATTTACTGCGTTACTGAAGAAGAAGCCATTTAGTTCCTAGAAAGTTTTATGAAAGTTCAGTTTCCTGGAAATGTTCTGCTAAACGGGCAGATTCTTTTTTTAGTACAGTCATAAAATTTTACAACAGGTGTTTCTAAAACCCTCATGTTTGAGATGAAAATTCAAACACGGTTGAAATACGCATAAAAACTGCATGAAGAATAAAAGACGTAATATTACAACTACAAATTAGGATTTCACTATCAATTTAACAATAAACGTTTTTTATTTTCAATTATCAACCGTTCCCATCAGTCATAAATCAGGTTGAGCTGGAGTGTAAAATTACGCTATGAAAAAAGACAAGCATATTGCAGATCAAAAAGATGCACGTCATTCCATGTGAAATCAAAGGGAAAGAAACATAGACTTTAAAATTTAAAGGAGATATATAATTTATGTTTTAAAGAAAAACAATCTTTAATAGATATTTTTGACC
This sequence comes from Uloborus plumipes, assembly GCA_038373865.1. Taxonomy (NCBI): domain Eukaryota; kingdom Metazoa; phylum Arthropoda; class Arachnida; order Araneae; family Uloboridae; genus Uloborus; species Uloborus plumipes. Next base: position 17,488 of record JAXGGA010008538.1, read on the forward strand.
GTTAGTTTTTGTGTGTGCCCTGGTAAAAACTCAAAACTTGACAAAAAGTAATCCAGTCCAAAAATAATATTTTCTTTTTTCGCTGATATAAGAACTTGAGTGTTTTTCTAGGTGTTATTTTCAAGTTCTTGAAACAGAATTTCAGATAATATGTTACTTGGAAAGATTTTGAGAGATTAATATTTCAAATTTTGTAAAAGCATTGTTTTGATTTTACAAAAAAAAAAAAAAACTAAATAAATAAGTAAAATAACTAAATAAAAATGAATAAATAAATATGTAAAATATCTAATATGGTGTAACATTTATGTTATTATCAATTACATAGCGTAAGTAATTGCTGTATTCAGCTCTTTTGAAAAATGTCATTATTGCTTTTTAGTTTTTAGAATGACATCTTAACAGTCTCATTCTGATATTTTTTATCACTTCACATCACACACCAGGATCCTCCGTACCTATTACAACTCGTGGTTTAACCGGGATGGGGCACTGAAGGGCGCTCCGTTTTTTTTTTTTTTTTTTTTTTTTGATCCAGACCAGAAGTTGCGCTAACACCTGATCCAATGCTCCCAGAGGTATCGATTCATCTGGAGGACTTTGTGACCACGACCCTTATTTAACGTCACCCAGCCACCATTAGTGACGACGGTGGATCTTTGATCTGCTAGGTTCGGTTATTTTATTTATTTATTAAGTTTTTTTTTCGAAAACAGCAAACAAACAATGCTTTTTTTATGGGCCTGAAATATTAACCCATTCGCTGGCCCGACCGACACAGGATCGTCCGCGCACTTTGTGTAAAAGCCGGCCCGGTCGACACAGGCTCGTCCAAAGAAATCGGTTCCTAACTGCCTGCGACGATCCTGTATCGTCACAGCGTTTCTAGCAGTTTTTGCTTCGGCCGAACCTGTGTCGGCCGTTCTTCCAGGGGCAAACCCTATTATCACGCTTCTCCTTAGTGTTCTGGCGCTTTGAGGGAAGCGGTACTCATCTCTTTTTTTTAGTCAACATTACGTAATATATTTACGAGAAACTGTGATTTTTATTATTGTTTATTTTAAACCGATTCATTACATGATCCTTTTGGGTACTCTTAGATTTTGCATGTATATTGCTTCAAATAATCAAGCTTTCGATGGAAAATTTGTTTCGAAGCATTCTTGGGTTTGAACTAACGATAAAAAACCATGAAAATATTTCCTTACTATGACCACTTTTTTCTTGCTTATATGAAACAAAGAAACTGAATTGATAATTTTCTTCTTTTCAACAATATCCCAACATCTTTTTAAAACATTCTTCAATAAATTTAGCAAAAAATACGCCGACAACAAAAAATACTGCGAAATATAGCAGTAGCAAAACTTGTTTTGGAATTTCTTTCTAAGTTACTTTATTTTGTGGTAAAAAGATCACTAGGAAGGGTTAGTATAGAGAGGATGACTTTCTGGCTATTGTTTGAAAGGAACCTGCTTCGATGGTTTGCGAAAACCACTCCCAAGAACCGAGTTGAATGGGACCCCCCAGAGTGACTCTCTTTTACACACACTCTCTCAGCTTGCTCTCTGCTAGACACCACGGGGATTGGGGCGCGTTCAGTTGTATTCACATAAAGGTTCTCTTGGGAAATGGGGGACTAGCTGGATGTTTAAATGTGTTTAAATGACCCCGGATTGGGAGTTAAAGTCCCAGAAGTTAAGATAAAAGAACCGACGAGAGAAGTTATCTCTCTGTGTTACTGTTCATTTTGAAGTGTCACAATGCACCAAAGTCACAGAGGAATACTTAAAAACCTCTTTTAGAAAATCGTTCACACACTTAAGAAGTTTGTTATCTTCCGTTCTTGCACGGTAAGTAAAAAGTCAAACGTTCCGAAAAAATACAACAGTTCATTTCATTTAAACTATTCAGTTCACGCTGAATTGTCTCATTGTAAAATAACCAGATAGAAAGGATTATTGCCGCACTTGTGCTTGAATCCCACGGTCCGTTTTGACAGGACTGCCGTTTTGATGCGGACCGCACCTTTCTTCCTAAAAGTGCTCCTCCGGGATGCTGTGATGCTGCGCCGCGCCGCCTCTTTCATCTTTATTTGGGGTGCATTTTGGGATTAGCGGTGGTTTCAGTTGCTTTAACTCAATGACAAAAACTTCATTGACAGCGTTCTGAGTAAATGCCGAAACAGTATTCAGTCCTTTGTGGTTCCCGTAGTTTTTAAAATATTCCCACGCTGATTTCGGTTTTCTTCCCAGTATGAGTTATACGAGCACTTCCCGCATTGAAAATTCTTCCCTTTGTTAGGAAGTTTGAATGCATCAAAAGTAGCCGGTAAGCAGTGATGTTTCTAGTTTTGAAAACCATTCCAGCCCTTGAAGCGTTTTAGATCAGTTCCCTCCTTTACTGCGCACTAGGAAAGATATTTGAATATTCGTCAGTCGCTTGCTTTAGTAAAATAATTAAACATATTCTTTAAAGTTTTTTCTTTGCTATACTTTAATAGTAGACATTTATGGAAGATTCATTACTAATTGGTTCTTCTGATGAAGAAAACAGTAGCTATGATTCAGAGGATAATAGCTATGATTCAGAATTTGACTCTGAAAGTGACTCAGATTTAGATGCAAGCGATGGTTTATCCAATGCAAGGGATTGGTGCAAAATTGGCAGAAATGATGCAACACATCCCCCACCTCGATTTACTTTCATGGGTAATCCTGGATTAAAAGAAACTGTGAAAGACGCTGCTGATCCAATGGAATACTTCAATATGTTTTTCAATGACGAAATTGTCGATCATATTGCTTGTGAAACAAATAGGTATGCCAAAGATTACCTGAAAGATGCTACGCTAAAGCCCCACTCTCGAGCTAATAAATGGAAACCAACTTCTCCTGAAGAAATAAGAGTTTTGCTTGCAATTTTCATTCTTCAGGGTATTGCTCCGAAACCAAAAGAAAGCCTTTTTTGGACCAGAAGGCCATCACTAGAAACACCTTTCTTCAGAAATGTGATGCCTGAGAAAAGGTATTATTTACTGACGAAGTTTTTGCATTTCGTTAATAATGATGCTGCTGCAGAAACATGTCCTGAACCAAAACTGAGAAAAATCTGGTCTATTTTTGAACACCTAAGCACGAAATTTTCTACTGTGTACATCCCAGAAAGAGATGTTTCTATTGACGAGTCTCTTATGAAATTTAAAGGAAGATTGTCGTGGATCCAGTTCATTCCTACGAAGAGATCGAGATTTGGCATCAAGTTTTTTGTTTTATCTGAGGCAGCAACAGGATATGTATGGAAATGGACTGTTTACGTTGGGAAAACAACTTTATTCGATGAACAATTCGCAAATCGAAACTTGGCAACGAAATGCGTAATGACGCTGATAAAACCTCTTCTGAATCAAGGCTATTGCTTGATTACTGATAACTTTTATACATCTCCCGAGCTATATGAAGAGCTAATAAACAATAAAACAGATGCTTACGGCACAGTAAGAAAAAATCGTAAAAATTTACCCGCAGAACTTAAATTTTCTCACTTGGAGAAAGGAAATACCATAGCTTTTCAAAAGGGAAAAATGTTAGCTTTGAAGTGGAAGGACAAAAAAGATGTTTGCATGTTATCAACTGTGCACGATGCCACCCAGAAAAGTGTTGAAAAAAGAGGAAAATACGTGCTGAAACCTTCAGTTGTTGTTGACTACAATGCGAACATGGGAGGTGTTGATAAATGTGACCAAAGACTGGCATATTACTCGTCTATGAGAAGACAAAAAAAGTACTATAAAAAAATGTTTCGTCACCTTTTGGATGTTACTATTTTTAATAGTTACATATTGTATCGCAAAAATAATCGCAAATATCTGGAATTTTTAGACTTTCGCGTTTTGCTTGCGGAAAGACTACTTGAAAAATTCCATAGTCCCGAAGCTACCTTAAGTCCATCAAGAATTTCAAACAGTGCTAATATTTTGCGCCTAACTGAAAGGCATTTCCTGAGTTACATCCCACCTACACCATGTAAGATGGAACCAAGAAGACGATGCATCGTGTGTTCCAGCAAAAGAACTGATAATTTTAAAAGAATTCGAAAGGATGTTCGTACAATGTGCAAAGACTGTGATGTAGGTTTGTGTGCAATTCCTTGTTTCGAAATTTATCACACTAAAGAAGAATTTTGAAGGCTTCTAAAAAAAAGACAGTTAATGAACTGACATGAATGCTTAAAAGGTAGCAAGACTTTAATAGTTTTAATGCAATGAACTTCTACTAAAATAAAATTCGAGTATGTAGTGTATTTTCATAGATCTGTTCCACAACACATCTCTGTAAAATTGTAAGTAGTTTTCCTTTCTTAATTTTTTGCTCATCTGTTTGTTGAAAATTTTCTAAATACTTAAAGCTATATGAACTGTATTTTTATTTGCATAATAATAATAATAAGCTTATAAAGATATTATTTAGGAACATGTTTCATTTGGTTATGTGACAGTTATTAATAATCCCAATTTTATTCAAATAAAATAAACAAATTAGTAGAAAGGTAAATATTGAATTAAAAAGCATCATAAGTAAGAAAAAATTTATGAAGCAATCAGTAAAATAAATCTATATATATAAAGATGACGGTGTTAGTTTGTTTGTTCGTTTGTAACCGCTGGCCAGAAGCCCCCACAGCACCTACGGACCTGAAACTTGGCTCAAAAATTCGAACGCACCCCCGCGTGATGCACCTCGAAGCCTAAATTTTTAATTTCGAATTAGTTATTTTTAAATTAGTTAATTAGTCTCATTTTTGGTGTATCTGCCATAATTGAGGGGGGAAAACCTTCCCCCACCCCATAACATTATATATCGCTGGAAAGGGTTTTTTTTCTAAAAAAGAAAAGTTGTAGCACGTTTCTGTCCGTTAATTACGGCAGGAGATATTAATTAATCAAATTTGGTAAATTTTCAAGGCATAACTATGTACGCTGAAACACTAAACTGAAACACTAGAGCCATTTTCCATGCAAACTGCTCTTTCGTCTCTGAAGTTTCATACTGGTTTAAATTTGCGTATAGAGTTAAGCCTTGAAAAGTGACTAAATTTAAATAATTAATATATCCTGTTACTTACTTAACTTAATGTATTTTTGATTTATTTGGCGAATTGTGTTTTAAACTTCAACAAGACTTTTAGTGGAATTTAAAAGGTTGTAACACACATTTTAATTAAAGACTAGGGGAAACGGTAGTTATTGGCCCCCATATACCAGTGAAGATAATGTGACAGCAGCAAAAATTGGTATAACTCCTCTGAAAACTCCTATAAATTTGTGTACGCCATCTACTTCAAACAAAATCACTCATTTTAGCAAATTTGTCGATGATTACCAACAAAATACACCAAAAAGTAAGTGAAATTTTCTTAATAGGATAGACAAAAAAACCATTCTTTATTATATCTGAGAGTTATACAGTAGCTATTGAAAAAAATGAACAAGAAAAGCAGCAAAAGGAGTGGAAAAAAATAAAAGAAAAGAGAACGGAATGGACAAGCAGTCGTACAGAAAGAAAATGCTTTATAGAAGACTAAAACAAATAAAGATGAGTCAAAAAATAGAAAAGGGAAAGATGGAAAAAGATATTGAATGCTATAAAGTTATAATATACTTAATGAATGGAAACTATATTCAATTAACGATATACCTTCATATAATGGTATTTATCATATTCATCTAAAGGTATAATATTTTCGTATATGTATGAATAATACAGTATAACATTGAATGTTTACACGGCCAATAACTGTCTGTTTTCATGGCCCATAACTATGATAAGGTGGTCAATTACTATCAATTTGACATTTTTGTTTTTGCGTTGATTTTTTTCTAATAATATATTTGAAAAGTGTTTTCAGACAGTATGAGTAGTACAATACATTAATATAGTATCATATGAAGTATTTTTTATTTATGCAGAAATATTTCATTCATTTTTTATTCAAGCGTACAAATACGATGTCGCTAAAGTGGCCAATAACTATACCGTTTCCCCTATAATAATTTTACTTCTGATGTTTGGAGTGAATTTAAATTTTAACTTCCTTCCCACTTAAATGCACGGGCATCGCCGTGCGGGTACTGCTAGTATAACATATAAAATAAATTAAGACAATTAAAGCTTTTGCTTTTCTAAACTTTTAGTACTTTCTTTTTATAACTTGTAAATTTAATTGATCTTTCCTCGTGCTTCTGCTGTGACATACATTTTGGTTACGTAAATAAAACACGTTACTTTCTATTATACACAACTGTTTGCGACTATAATTTTCAATTTCATGTTCGGCTGCAAAAACAACATTAAAATCCCCGTAGCAAAACGGGCAGGAAACAGTTATCATACTGGAGCGAAATGAAACCGGTCTGTAATCTACGCCGTATTCACTTTGCGGCGGAAAGCATTTTTCGCCTGGTCATTGAAAGGGTTAATAACCCATAACCTTGAAAAGTGACATATCAGCTGAAATTATATTCCAAGAGCTTTACTACACCTAGAAATACTTAAACTCTTATAGCAACGAGACAAAAAAATATTTTCGTTAGAAACGAAACTTACTTTTTAGCAATTTCTGCGTTTTTACGGGGACACACACAAACACTAACGGTCAAAAAAATGTAATAAAGTTTTTTTTTTGCATCAAAACATAACTACAATAGCTTCTGTAAATTTTAATAGAGCTAATTAACATGAACTTTTAAGGTCTACGTTTTTTTCTTTGATTTCACATGAAATGACGTACATGTTTTGATCTGCAATGTCAATTTGCAATGTCTCAAAAATAAAACAAACGTTTTTCACTCCGGAGGAGTGTGCTCTTTCCAATGATGCAACGAAAAAGGAAATTAGATACGACCCTTTTGAAATTGAGACGAAAATGACGAAAAACATTTTTGACGATACTTTTAATTTGAATAATTCAGCAATGTTTCATACCTTTAATGCGGTAAAAGTTTAGAGTATTTGGTGTTTTTTTTTTTTTTTTTTGAAAAATCTGTAAAAACCAGGATTTTTTTAAAGCGTCCCAATAGTTTGGTTACATAGTGTATATGTACGTTGTTTTTTGTAAAATCAATAGATATTGGTTCAAATAATATTGCTCCAAATGAATGTATTTTTCTGACGAAACTGCACTTGAAAAACATAGCTGCACTAGCAGGATTTTAATTTCTTTTGACATAATGAACTAAAACATTCATTTAACTCCGTTTAGATCTTTTACTCAGAAGAATAACACTACCGTGAATGCCGCCAGTAAAAGTTTCGCCAAGAAACAATGAATCAACTCGAACATTCTTATCACTCATTCCCCCGGAAGATTCTTTCTCGATAACAACCAGTAAGTGTTACAGCATCCAAACACATCAAGAAAAAGCAAACACTGGACTACACTCATCGATACGCACCCCCTTGAGGCCTCTCATAAATGACATGCCGTGACAATATCGGTCCGGATTTTCTTCCGTAGAGCAGCTAAAAATATCTCAAATAACAACAAGATTCTCCCAGTACACAAGCGCACACAAACGAAAGTCTCCAAGAAAATAAATCTCGCCAAAAGCTTGAACTTTTTTTCTTCCGTCCAATAGCACCCAGTTCTTAATGGAATCTCCCGAGAGGAAGAAGAGAGAGAGAGAGAGATACCGAGAAAGTCGCACGACTAAGTACGATCTTTCTGATGCCGAAATTTATCTTTTTCGAAGTTAAGGTAGTTTGTTATGCCATTTGGATCTAAAAAGTTTTCGTAGGATTGCATTTTTTCGTGGTACTTATTTTTACCACTTCGGTACTAAATTCCAAAAATAGATATAGGTTTATACATTTCATATAAAAATCAATAAAAATCTTCGCAGAAATAAAGAAACAATAAAATAATTTTGGGAAATATTACTGTAAAATTGATTATTCATAGCACAAATCAATACAACCCATTTTTTCGTAAAATTAAATGAATACAGGGCTAATAGATACACCTCATTTCTTAAAACGCAAGTCGTGTTACTCGTCTTTCCCTTTTTTCAAACCCGTTCAGTATACTGCCGAGCTAAATGCAAAAGTGGTATCTGCAGTTGAGCTCAAACTGAGATATTACTCTTTAAAATTTTGCGCCACCATGTATTTGATTCCAATGAAGCTTTTCGGAATTTTTTAAAAAATATTTCCCGTTCTCAAATAACCGTATAGTTTTGTATTATGCTAAAATACATCACAAAGAGCCACCTGCTGGCAATTTTGTTAAAAAGTGCAGATACGACTTTTGTGCTTAGCACGACAGTATAGTGGTTAACATGTTCTAATACGAACCATGAAAAGATCTGGTCTAAAACAGTACCTCGTACGTTTTTCTGTTCAATCAATGAGTCAATGAAACCAGACGAAGCATTTTTAACAGTTAAATTTCATTTAAAAACTTGTAGCCACATGGATACCAATACTTCTACCAGCAAATTTTTAAGATTTTTATCAGTAACTTGTTGCTACAATTCTAACACCACCGTTAGGATAATACTCCCCTAGTAGCATCAACTCATCGGATTTTGCTCGGCCGATCATCGAACTCTTCGTAAACTGATCCCATAACGCACCATGACATCGTTCCGATCAGTATCCGAGCACGGTTTTGGATGAGCTGTTTTTCATCGGAAAGCGATATCCTTCCGATCAATTTTCCCGATAAAGATAAGCCGAGCTACTTTCCATCGGAAAACGATATCCTTCCAATCAAGTTTCCCGATGAAATTCATCGGCACGGGACTGTTCTGCTCGTAAATTGCTCCAAATCTCATCGTATTTCGAGCAAAACTCATCGGATTTTGCTGCTCGGATTCTGTTTGGCCGATGAGACATATTGGATCATCGGCCGATGAGATGATGCTGCTAGGGTCGTACTCACGAACATCGTTCCACTTTGAGTGGAACGATGGTACGAGTTACTAGTTATTTTTGTGGCATGGCATGAGTTACTAGTTATTTTTGTTATTTGAAAACGGCAACGAGTTACTAGTTATTTTAGTATTCTATAGAACAAAGTATCTACATCGTTTAACGAAAATAGGGTTTCCGAATAGATTATATTCTGATCCTTTCCCTTTGGATGAGCTCTAAATTCGATAGCAATGAAAATGATCTACGTAATTTATATTTTAATAAAGGGTTACGGCACTTAGAAGGTGTATTGAATAATCTAGATAACCTGTATTATACCTGAAGTTTAAAAAAAAAAGAACTATCCTCCTTATTTTGTCCTATTTACTTAAAGACACTTGAAATTTAAATTCTGATGTATTAGCAAAATTTTATATAGGGTGAGTTCTGGTAAGTGCGTACCCTTTTTTTCAAATTTCATGTTCTCAAGGATGCTGCTCTGTTACAAAATCTTGTACACTCATAATTTTTTTTTAGTTTTCTTTCCAGATCCTTTACTAAGATTTTCAAGCATATAATATGTCAAATAAACCATAAGCATAGGTTTTGTGACCCGGTTTATGACACCTATTCTAAGGTACGCACTTTCTCTACCTAGCGGGGTAAGTGCGTCCATCTTAAATTATGTGAATATGAGCAGGAAAAAACTTCTGGCACATATTATATACGTTAGGTAGTTGCGTTGGAATAATTCCTAATACTAGAGATCAGCACTTGCTTGCATGGATGAAACGCAATCAGTGATACCCCACGTGTCTTGCGAACAACTGTGATTTGAAGATTGAGAGAGTTGTATCTGTGACTCTTCCTTTGTCCTTTTAATAAGACCAAGTGAGCAAATGTAAGGTGTTTTTATTTAGTAATAATCACTTATAGTCTACATAGTTTGTTTTGGTTTACTACATTAATCAGTCTGTGTTTAAGCCAGGGTGCGCACTTACCCCTTCTTAAATATAAGATGAGACATGTGCGTCCAATAGCGTTGTTGTAAGTGCGTAGCCCTGTGATTTTCTTTAATTCTATTTGTATAGTAGATCGTTAGGTGACCTGAGTGAACAATTCGTTTTCTTTGTTTCTTTTCTTTTTTTTGAATAAATACGGATTTAAAATATTTTTCTTATTAGAACCAGCAGCAGTAAGAAAAAACACAAAATAAAGAGAAAAAAAACAGAAAAGAATTGATCATGATATGATACTTGTACTTTTTTTTCCTTGTACATTGAAATAGTTTTTTACAAGGTGTTCTTAATTATCTTAAATATAATTTATTCATTTCTCCACCTTGGTTTTTTGAATCAGTTGGTTCCTTATTTAGTGTTTCATTTAATTTCATTGCTTCATTGGCATTCTGGTTTAAATTAAGTATAGCTTATAATCGCTATTTTCAACAAAAAATTTACTAACTGATATCTAAAAGCAATATATTTCAGGGGTAATGCATAAAATTGAAATCTTATGCCGCATTCAATGTAAATATAAATACTTGATGGAAATGACGTCGGATTTATAATCGGCTTATAAAAGAGTTATAAGCCAAATTAAAGAGGAATTACGAGAGTCGGATTTTCCACGTAATGGTACACACTTGCCTCATCAATGGTACGCATTGGCTCTGCATAATAGTACGTATATGCTTTATGATAGTGGTACGCACTTGCCCCATCATAATGGTACGCACTTACCCCACACCTTACTTTAAAGAAAAGGAAAGTGCGTACCGTCATATAAATAAATTTTAGCTAGAGTATTTGATCAAAATACCCCATGTATGTTATTAGTAGCTATTACTGAAAAGAAGCAACTTGCATTTCTTGACTTCAATTGCTTGGTATGACTACAAGAGAAACTGAAACAAAACCTTCTCAATCTTTACTTTAGAGTTTTTTTTTTGAAGACATTTAAGTTGTCTCTGATTGTGTTTCGTCTATTGAATCCAGGCCTGAATTCTACCTATTGAAATTATCATTAGACAGTTATCTAAGATAGTCGATGTGTCGCAGAAGCCATTTCAGGACAGTGTTCACATAATTCCCAGTGGACGCACTTACCCCGTGGACGCACTTACCAGAACTCACCCTAATGGATTTCTGATCAACATTCAAATTCAAATATATATACCAATGTTCGTGTCATTTAGTTTAGCCGTTTCTTAACAATTAAAATTATGAACAAAAATCTCCCACTGTGACTTTATAACTATTTTTAACTTAAAAATTAAACCCAGCAATAGGGAAACATTTATATCAATATTAACACCGAAATTTGAAACTAATCTGAATAGAGTAGAATAAGCAACGCAAATGAAGCCAATATTTCAAGAGTAGACAATTCCGAAAAAAAAAACATTTTTCTTTTTGTCACAAAACAGTGGTGCTGCATTGAAAAACAGGTATCTCTAGTGCAAATAGCTAACGTTTAAGATATTACTTTGAGTTTTCTCCATTGTGTGCATTGATTGCACTTCTAAGGAGTAATTTAAATTTAGAGATTTGAATATATTATCATTTACACGTATTTAATTTCTTAGAACTTTGAGTATGGGATAAGCTGAGAAAAGATCTATTTTTTTTCTGCTTAACCGCATCTACTTTGATCTACGTTCACAAATTTATAGGATGAATAATTTTTCGTCTAGTAACTGGACCAAAAGCTGGTTCCAAAGGCAGACAGCTCAGTTAAGGAAAAATCTGTAAACTAATGTTGAAAGGTAATTTTTAGTGCTCCACTCTTTCACAGTATTTTTTTAAATATTGCACTTTGCTCCATTATAATGTTTAAAAAAAATTAAGTTGTATATGCGATCAGGACACCGCAATATTGAAAATATGCGTATTTATATTTTATTACTTCTAATTTCTTGTAATTATTTTTGTTTTAACTTTAATTGAACACTATTACTTGTCTAAAAGTAAAAATATTTTTCTGACATTTTGTTTTACATTTTGAAACTGATTTCAATGCTTGGGAAACGTATTAAACATTATGCTACAAATGTGCTTAAACAAGCTACAATTTTGAAATCACACAACCAAAAAAAAAAATTAATAAATTTTGTCTTGCCCCCCCCCCCCCCCCCCCAAAAAAATTGCACTGAATATGTGTTAAAGATTAGCGTAAATTGCAATGTAAAAATTTAGACAACTATTTTCAATCCATTTTTTTTTAATCATCAAAGCTCAACTTTGTACCTCAGAACGAGAACGACGTAAGTCAAAAAATGGCAATTTTCATTTTGTTAGAGCATTATATGTAGAATTTTATTCCGCAACGACCCATGTGAATGTTATTCTATAGACGTTATTCTATATTTACAATTCTCTTTCCTGAAAAATGACGAAATAGGATACATTAGTCTGGTTCTGAGGTACAGAATTATGGCGACCTTTATCTCACTTACGTTATAAAAACGTTTACAAATTAGCTTGGAGTCTAGAACTCTAAGGTTTCATAACTAATACTGCCGCAAAACACCAGTACTATGAGGTAGCGTACCTAATAAAACAAAATCTGGGATAATTCTTTTAGTCTATCAAAGTCTAGAAAAAACAGATACATGATATTAAGTCTACTGGCATCAAGATGAGGCAAGTAAGTTTTCAAATGTTTCCTTAAACATCTGTCTGAAAATGTACGTGTTTTACTTAAAGTAATTATGAATGCATAATTTTTATAACACTCACATCACAACAATAATTATATTTTATGTTATTATTATTACTATTATTATTATCATTATTATTATTATTATTATTATTACTATTTATTATTATTACTAATACGTAATATAAATATTATTATTCATAGTAGTAATAGTAGTAGTAATAAATATTATTATTTGTGTCAAGCTATTGGCAAATAGTTGTTCAAGTTACTTCCAAACAAAAATGCTTAAAAAAGTATCTGTGTAGCAAGCCGATAAATATTCCATTCACGGTTGCTGAAGTATTCGACAACCGAATATTTCTGTTATTTTTCAATAAAAGGGAAGAAATATACTAAAGTTTTGACACTCAGAATACAAAACGCGTTAAAAGGAAAGAAATCGGTATTGCTTCTTAAACTGAAATATTCTCCAAGCTATATATTATTAAGTTACGTGGAGGAAAATTAATGCGAAAGAATTTTAAAAAATAAGATATTTTAGATAAAAATGGAAGTGACTCCGTTGCTTTTCAGAACCGTAATATAACTGGATATATTTTTTTGGGGAATCGGGTATGCCAAAGAGTAAGCAATTGAGTATAAAATAGTTTTAAAATGTTTATTTTTGATACAACTATATGCCAAAGTTTTTTTGGTGTTACCGATACTAGGCAGACAGAGATGTCCAGACATTTAAAAAAAAATTTCCAAACTCTAGAAAAATGCCAGGAGAAATGTGCAACTTTGTCATTTGAAGCATAAGTTACACTTTAAAGTAAAGAACTCACTAGTCATACAGTTAGTGAACCAACAACAAATTGAAAACATAAAAATGTTTAATCATCCTGCATTTTAAGAAGCTGGTAGTAAGTTACTGACAATTTTTTTTCTATGCCAATAAAAATATTGAAAATTTGATAACATATAATTCAAAGTAATTCTTTTTTTGCGCAGGTGTAAAACATAGCATTTTATAAGTTTTATAATTTCGTATCCAGTGCATGTAACAACTCATAGAAAAATTAAATTGAATATTATAAAAATTGAAGAAGCTCTTGGTGATGTACAGAGTTGTACTTTCATGCTTGACATTTAGTAGATGGTTGGTAAGGGACTGCCCACTAATAATCTGTTTTTATAATGATTCACGGCATAGCAATACAAGAAGTGCAAACAAGTGTTACTGATTTGCAAACAATCCCTTATGATTATTTCCATATTCGAGAATAATTCAAATACAACTCAGTTAATTCCTACGATATTCATCTTGAATTTTCATTAGCTTCTACATATTTTAGGCGAGAAAATTGTGAACATAAGAAGTGTCATCCTTTGCTAAAGCTCAGTAAAGTTCACTTTCTTCAACAGTTAATTTGACAAATTAACACTTTCTTTTCAACTGCCAGTACTCTGCAGAAAGGTCTGAACGTTTTGTAATTTTTTTCCACCTCCATAAGTGTTTTAGTTGAGGGTGCAGTTACAGACAGCAACTTAGTGATAGAAATAAGAAAATAATCTAATTAATGTACGTGATTTTTACTTCCATCCGAGTACATAATACACATATTTGTGCTGCATATAAAAATATGTATGTTACAACATTAAGTATGTGTTGTCGCCCTATTTAATCTTTCTGAAGCATAAAAATAAATATATTTCAAAATTTAATAATTAATTTAATAAATTAATTTAATATTTCAAATTCAAATTTATATTAAATGTTATAAATATATTATAATATTTTAGCATAAACTGAAATGTATGATCATAGTTATTTTAAATGCCCTAATTGCAATATATTTACTGTCAACTGTAGGAAAAATCTGTAAAACAACCAGATATAGTCATTAGCTATTTAAATGTACATTGGAACACAATTTTTTTTCACTGAGAGTGTTTACTTTTTGGGACTGTCAAAAATCCGTGTTTCTAATAAGTTCCACGGTGATATTTGTTTTTAATTTTGTACGATATTATACTGAATTGCGATATTGTTGAATAATAGTTATTTATTTTAATCAGAAATAACTATACTATTTACAAATGCCAGAACTTTGTCAAGGATATTATTTATATATTCTATAACACAAGCTCTCAATCATAAAATCTAAAAAAAAAAAAAAAAACATGTAAATAAAAGTAACAAAAAATGTGCACAATATTTTTTTAAAAACATATATCAACGCAATTAGCCAAAAATGCATTTAAATGTACCAAGAAATAAATAAAAACTGTCTATGTTTACTGAATAAGAAAAGTAAATCAACGGCAAGGATTCTTTTCCAGTGTGAAAATAAAGACGACGAGAAGACAAACAAACAAAAAAAAAAAAAAAGATTTAAAAGTTCTCCCCCTAGCAGTTTTGTAGTTTTCCATAACCATTTTTAGAGTTAGTTTTCTTTTTTCCTAATAAAAATGTCCTCCAGTATTATATTAAGTTACTTTCATGCGTCAAAACTATAATTCTCCCCTTAAAGCGAGCAATAATGCAATAAAGGAATGCTGCAATCAGAAGCGTTGTATTTTCCGGATTTCTCCTCCGAAAACCCCTCTATTCATTGTTGCGTGCTTTTGACATTCACACGAAAGTCTGTCCCGGACACACGAAATAGTCCGACTCGCAGCTTGGGTATTAACGTTTTGAATGAAGCACGCCAATACAATCGTTTCTGTCGGCGAAAATGACTCATTAGAAATTCTGATTCAGCCGCCGTCCCATCTGATCGCCAGTTTGATGGCTTAATGCTGGGATCTAAATGGAGCCGGTAGGAGGGCATAAACACTTCACGGACGTTTGGAAAACGTTGAGGAAACTTTTATTATTGTATCTACTAATGGTGCCCCGTTTCTTTATAAGGCTGTTTCTTGCAGTATAAAAAGATAAGACATTGTAAAGAATTCGCCCCACGAGCATGAAGGAGGTTGATTCGGGGAATTTCATTTTTCTAATCATTTCCAGATTTGCCATGAAATTCGATTTTCTCGGCTCTACTTAGCTGATGAAAGTATGAGAGTTCTTTGTCGAAATAGGCAGCCTTTTTGTATGACCTTGTGTGGCTGTATTTTTAAAACACGCGGTATAAACAAAATGGTAACACAAAATAATGTAACTCATCGTGTTGTCATGTGTTACATGTATCGTCTAAACATGCCAAAAAATAATCTTACTAAAATTCAATTGTAACCATTCGTAAAGAGAGGGTTTTTTTTCTAATCATTTCCATTCTTGTCAAAAAAAGCAGTTTTCTTGACTGTACTTAACTGATGAAAATATGAGTGTCTTCGGTCAAGAATAAGGTTTTTTTCTGTCAATTTCTTTTCTTTTGTTTATTTCTGTCCCAAGGCATTAAGTGAATAAAATAATAAAATGTGTAAACAGATCAGTTAACTTTTTAGAAAATTAAAAAAAAAAAACTTTGTTTGGCATACACTAGTAAATACACTTTCTCGTGTATATGATAAACATTTAGCGAAAAAATGTAGATATATATATATTTTTAAATGAGAGGAATATATAATTTTAACTATTGTTTTAGTAAATATTAGGACTTAGTACTTCAGAAAAATGTAACCGCGCTTATTTAATTATCAACGATGATGGTTTCTCTTTATTAATTTAAAATAAAAACAAAAACAAAAAACATAGGTTGAATCTTTCTGCACATTAAAATGAAGCTGCATAAATACATTAATGTGTGTGATACATGCTAAATAATGGGAAAATTATTGTTTACACATATGCTTTTACGTTTAGGAGGAGAAAAAGACTTGCACAGTTTAAAAGTAATAGGCTTGTGTAATTATTAATGTATAATACCATTTAAGCTCAATCGGTTATTAGTGAAATTTCCTACTCTAATTAAATTTAGTGCAAAGTATAGTGAAAATTTAAACTAGGTATAACAATTGTCAAAACATTAAAAATGGAAATCCTAACAAAAAGTCCTACGCAATGATTTTTTCATGAGCCTCGAGTGTAAACAGCATTAAAATGCATATTGTGTGGGTCTGCTTTCTACTATTTAATACAAAGACGACCCCTTAATAAAATTCTAGCAAAGATGTTATGTGCTATAAATTATCCCTGATAACTGGAAATAGTTCCAGTGTCACTAGAGAGAAAAGTGTTCAGATACGAATGGATGCTTTTTTATTACATTTATTTCTTTATTTGTTGTTTCCCAGGACTACAATTTCATTTCCTAACACAAATTATTACTTTCTTAGTACTTCCATTATACTATAAAAGTATTAATATACGTTATGCAAGTAACATTCGTCCCCTAAGGAAAGAGCATTTACATGAAATTAATAAATTAATATCAATCCGTAAAGGAAATTAAATCTATTCAAATTCTACTGAATTTTGTTAGGTAAAAACTGAAGTGTAAGCTAATTTAAAAAACTCTTTTGAGAGCACTTGATCATTTTCCCTTTAAATAATTAAATATTTGCCATTGTTTTATGAAATTATGGTTACTCAACTTTTTGTAAATTAGAGTTTGCTTAAGCACATTCATTTTTTTTAAAGCTTTATTCCAGACTTCTGAGGCGAAGAATAAACCCCAAGGTGTTGCAATTTGCAGTTTTTCAGTGTGGAAATACTTAGTTTTATCAAAATATTTTTTTTAAAAAATGGGTCGCTTATTAAATTGAAAATGCTCAAGTTTTCATTAAAAGGAAATGTATCCTTTATTATCCAAATTCATTTTTTGTTTTCAGTATAAAAATTCGGATCAATAAAATCTCTCTGAAAATCAACGTAATATGTATTTGTATTTGCGCATCGAAGTAAAACTATCGAAATCTTTAACTAATTCTTCATCACAGAGTTTTTTGGGAAGCTACTTATAAAGAATATTTTTCATTTAAGAAACTTTAGAATAACAGACTGAGAAGCTTGAGGCGTCAGAATTAATTAAATTGAAAATCAATATAGTCAAATATTCTCCTTTGATGTTATAAATAAAAAAAATGACACACACTTTTTTCTTTTAATTGAAGGACGGATGTTTTGGATTGGAGTTACAAGGAAACATGTTTGTAAGAAGTATTATAGGAACAGTAATTTCCAGCGATGCAAAGTTAAATCAAGCATACAATTTTAGACAGGTATCACGCGAATCTCTAAACAGAATCAGAATACATTTGTCAATATATCTTTTAGCAAAAATATATTTCGGAAAGCTTTACGGAGCTGCCATTTTGTTCCGCACGCTACAGCTAACGTATTTAACCAAAAATAACAATTTCAAATTTTTTGAGCACTTATATTTGCTTAAAAAATCAACCATACTCCAGTGATTTTACTAAAAAACCATTTTTGTTCATTAACTTTTCAAATCTTTATTTTTAACAAAATATGCAAGTTGTCAAGAGCGAAACAAAATATCATTTTTTAATGGAACGTCCTGGAAAAGTAAAAAATCAACATTTTCCCAGAGCTTTACATTCGTTATGGTGAGAATTACCCCTATGTGTTCATTAATGCTAAAATGTAAATCTGAAAATTAGTAGACTACCAGTTGTTGCTTACTCAATATGCTAAATGATGGTGTAATACTATTAATGAAATATATACCTTGGTAAATTTCTCGTATACGGATATCAACGTCAGCACGGAGATGAGTAATGCGAGTGTTGAGCATAATGATCTCAGATGTGTCTATGATATAGCGATTTGTGCTCTCGAGGTAATCCACAATGCAGTTACTGGTATTGTTCGCAAGATGCATGCTTAGATGCTATACGCATACATAAATTGAAACTTAGTTTAATGGATGCATCATCAATCTCATGTATTAAGCATGCAATTAAACAAGGCTACACATCTGGATGACACTTATATGGAGTGACGTAGTTAGTAATTTGTGTTAATAGTTTAATGACACTCGTAAAGGTAGTTATAATAGAAGACGTTTTTATCATGGGAGGGACTGAAGGTCTAATGTCCTGTGAGCTCTAGTAGTATGTGTATCTAGTAGTATGTGTAGTGGCAGTAGATGATTTGTCTTCATACAAACCAATGAGATCGGTTTTTACTTATTTACTTTTTGGACATGAACTGAACTAAGATACAAATTAAAAAAAAAATAAATATAAGAAAACAGCGTTGATCAAACAGTCAAATAACAAATTTTAAAATCAGATGCTGCGAATAGCTATTGGGCAATTCCAGTTTGATGAAAAGCATCAATTAGAGCACAAAACAGCCTGAAGAGACTCCAAATATGTTAGTGTCTTTTTTATTTCATGAATTTTATAAAAACATGAGCTTTTCTTCTATAAAATACAGTTAAATATGTCGGCTACCTTGTCTAGTGGTCAGAGACGTCTGGCCGTGATGCGGTGGCCTCGGGGTTCGAACTCGGGGCTTGGGCATGGACGTACTTTTTCTCTCTCCTGTCATTAGCCTTCCTGTGTGTGACAGGGTATTATGAATGAATGCCTACCATAAAAGGGGGCTTATGGTATGTGTGCTGAGCTAAAACGGTTTTCCACCTTAATGGTGCTCGTAAAAACGGAAGCCGTACCTATCCTGCATTAATTTGAGTAGTTTTTTTTTTACTTGGGCTCGGATACCCGAGTGGTATTACAAACAACAAAAACATTTAAATTTTGAAGATTTCCTGAAACAGTATTTGAATGATGGTTATTTGGTTTCGTAACTGTCGCATCTTACTAGATCCGTCCGTTACGGAAAAAACGCTGTTATTTAATTTTTTTTCTAGAAAGCTTTAAAATTTAGCTATAATATATAGAAGTAGAGACCATGTTCTTCATAAAGTTCTAGAAATAAATCATATTAAAAATATTTCTAATCTTTGTAAGCTTTTTGTGAAAAACTGATACTTCTGTTATTTGTGAAATTGCCCTATTTATATATTTCAGACCCTTCTTATGATGCCTTCAGCCAGTTCTGACGAGTGGCCATGCCTGCCTAGCCAAAAACTGGAGACCCAGTCATCAATAGGACCCGTTACGGAATCGTAATAATATTAATTTCAAGCGTTTTACCAGGGCCTCCGCGAGAGTTAACAAAAGACTTTCCCTTTACTCCCTCTCCTACGGGGACCCTGGTTTTTCAGGGGGGAAGGGCATGGCCAAAGTGACTAGGGGCCCTCCTTAGCTCTCTGAGGCCCTGCCTTCACCATCTTTAATGCTGATGAGCAATCTGCATTGCAGTCCTGAACTAGCTATTTTCAGCCTCTTTCTGATAGCTTGTGCTTTGTTTACATTTATCCAGTCATTTTATTCATATTTAAGCAAAAAGTAATTTTTAATATTTTTTATTTAATATGACACACTTTAGTAGTTCCTCCTTACAGACAGTAAAGATATCAACAAAAGAAAAGCAGCTTGGAATTATAAGACAAAAAATATTGTAAAAAAGTCACAGAAATTTTTTTTCCTATCCGCGAAAGTTTTCATATATTTATGCGAAGTAAAAATGTAATAAAAATAAATTTACGTTTCAAAGTTAGATCAAAGAGATTTTTCAAGTACATTTATAAGAATGAAATATGCATATGTCAATTTTGTTGATTCATTGGAAAAATACATATTTTAAGCCTTATGTGCCAGAGCAGTTTTCAATTTCACGTTTGCTATGTCAATTTCCAAAAATATAATAAATGAGCTGAATATTGGATAAAAACACGACGCATTGCCATGTACTTGACTAAGACATTTTTCACTAGCTTTGTTTAATAGAAAAGAATTGTAAAGTTCAAAACAGCAATGTAGGTCGCCTGTTATTGATTTTATACTGGTGAAAGCGTCTTATCTTTAAGAATGCATAATTATGTTTTTCTAGTTCTCCAGCGCAGAATACTTTCGTTCCTTTGAGTTGAAAGTCAGTTCGTGAATCCCCCAACATCCATGTGCTCATTAAGATTTCTTTTTTTAGGATCTATCCGGGAAATGTGTGAGTAAACGTATAAGATTAACGAAGACGGTAAACGAGATCCATATTTATTTTTATAAAACTTGTTGAAATTACATTTTGCAATGACGTAATGTTTTGGTAGGGCGTGTGTTTTAGTTAATTTTAATAGATTTGTGTCTCGTTTGGTAAAATAATACATTTTTTTTGTTAGTTTTAAAGTGTTTTTGTTAATTTCAAAATTAATTAACGACTATTTAACACGATGTAAAAAATGATTGTTGTTTTTACAGTATATTTCACAGCTAATTTTATGACAATAAACTGTAAAGATTGCTAATTTTACAATAATAAAGTGTAAAATTGCTAACAGTTTATTATCATTACAGTTTATTATTGTGCATTTACAGTTTTAAATTCGAAACTCCGCTGCCAATTTTATAGGTTGGTTTTACAGTATAATACAGCAAAATTGTACTGCAATTGACTGTAAAATTGCTAATTTTACAGTAAGAAACTAAAATTGCTAGTTTTACAGTTTATTACTGTGCACTTGACAGTTTTAAATTGGAACTTCGGCTGCCAGTATTATACTGTAAAAACAACAGCTCATTTTTTTTTCAGTGCCGCCTCTTTAGTTTGATTTATTTAGGGAAGAAGTATGCCATAACTTTTTGAAGACTTTATTAAAAATCATAGGTAAGGCATTATTGCTCCCTCATTATCGGCAAATATATAAAAATAATTATTTTTATTTTTTTTCCCAATAAATTTCACTAAAAAAATCAAAAAACGATTTTTTGAAATAGTACTAACTTTCTCTAATAAAATAAATGCACGTATTACTTGAATTCAAGTAGATAACGAAAACCGGCAAGTGTCATTTTCATTAGTAAAAGCAATGATTTCACGTAGATTAACGCACACATGTAAAGAGTAATAGCACTGACGTAGTACTTTAAATAAATGTTTATGTGACGCCATTTTAATATAAATCAATTGCAAGCAATTATTTACTTATTTGCAGTTAGCATTTGCTTTAGCAAAACAAATGGCAAGCTACAAACAGGACAGAGACAAAGTTACTTGCGTATAGGCTTTCGTATTGTCTACAGCAATGTAGTAACGAGTTATACTGATGAAGTCAATGCTATTTAGTAACTACTAAGATTACATTAAAACTCAGTGGTTATATTTATCATAAAGAACCATTTGACTTTATTAAATATATTATTGCGCAATTTTAGAGAAAAACTATGTTAAGATTAAAATCGTCTACTTTATAAAGAATAAATTAAGTACAGTAAACAATTGGGCTGTTTTTTATTAACATTAAATATAACAAAAGTACTTGAGTATTACGTTATTTGTAAGTGTAATGAGTAAAAATCCAAAATATTTTACGAAATCCTATAACTTTTTGCAATAATATGAGTAAATTACAATATTTATGAGGGAAAAAAACGAGAGATTGAAAAATTATCCCATAAAAAATTAGTCAGGAAAAAATATATTATACTTTATAGTAAATATATCGAAAAATGTATCGAGCTCTGCCTTAAAATTTACGAGTTGTACCGTACCAATTGCGGTCGCTCGCTGGTATTCTAATTTCACATTAGCTACCAGTTTGTTGGCTTTCTTTGCTCTATAAGAGGCTTTTTGCCTCCAACTCGGTTACTTTTTTCCTATTCCATGCTGATGAGTGCATAATAAGCACAAAACTGCAGTCCATGGATGGAAATAACCGAGTTGGCGGTTTATTGCATAGTAATGCATCTTCATCAAAATCTAGCCTGACTGTATATTTTTTTTTCTTTTTAAATCTTGACTGAATTTTCATTATCATTTAATTGTACTACGAAGCTATATGCTTTATTCTGGGACATAGTGATTAAATGAAACATTATTTGACACAAAGAATACAGATAAAATGAAAAATGAAACTTACCCCGATTTTGCAAAGTTTATCCAGTAAGACATAACAGCTTCTGAAAGTGACATCTCCGACTTGGTATAGTTTTTTGAAAAGTGAGATAAAGTACCCACGAGAGGCGCTCCAAACAAATAAGCCAACTCTTCACCGTGGATGCAACCAAATCTTTGCGGAAAGTCTCCATTTTCCGTTTGGTATCCAAAAACGTAAAAATAAGTTTTGGAACGAGTTTTGGAGTGCAAATTGCCAGCTCTGATAATTGGGGCAACCGTTAGTCCATCTCCAAGAGCCTCAAGAGTGGCGTCCAGTATACTAACAGGATGCTGAACCGGTCGAGTCCAATCCGTGTACTCATTCACAATCGTCAGAAAAATTTCCTGCATGTGGTAATTGAATAAATTCCTCACCAATGTTCGCAGCAACCTGTCCCTGCGGTCTGGATCGATCCCGTGCTTTTCCTCGTTTGAAGACAAGTGGTAGAAGTACTCGGCTCGGGTAACTCCAAAAAGAAGATCGTATTGGCCGAACAGACTTTCTTTTTCGTTCATGGGAGTTAAGGGATCCACGGGTATTACTATTCCGTCGACGGTTGGCCCAAAAGCAGAGAGGTGTTCCGGAACCATGAGCTGCACTCGCATGATATCAGCCAGTGGGCGCTGTCTCATGCAGTCAAGCATGTTAGCACTTTCCTCCGTTGGGCATCTGAGGGTGGAACAGACCTGTCGGCCATAGTTCAGGGCGTCGTGGGCGATAGCCCAGGGGCTTAAGGCTGAGCCGCTCTGCATGATGGCTCTTTGGAACAGTCCTGGAAATATTCCAAGAGATGTAAGTTAAGTTTTCGGTAGATAATATTTGAAGCATTTTAAAAAAGATCCGTTGAACATATATAAGAGTTTATTAATTGATGTATGAAAATAACGTATACAGTTTAATGCATTTTCAAAATCATTTACAATATCTGATATGATATACATTATTAATTTTATTTCATGCATAAAAATGCTCGTTATAAATGTTTGCAAGCAGCTATTTTGGATCTAAAGCATCTCACTAAAAGAGCAATTTTCCAGAAATGCATTATTTTGCCCTCCAATTTTTTTACTGTGTTTTAACTTTTCCCATAGGTTGCAGTTCGGTAGTTTTTAGAAAAACAAAATGTGTATTTTTGCTAAACTGCAAAAATTTCAAAAACATCATATATTCAGGCATCATATTTTGAGATACATTTTAAAGGCATTCTGGGTTGTATTTGCTTAAAAAAAAAAAGTTAGCAATTTTTCCCCAATTTTCCTTAAGTGTGAATCATTAATCAATTAATTTATGTGTCATTAAATGTATTGCCTAACATCAAAACAAACTTAATTAGAGTGCTAAAGAAAAAAATTAAAAAATACAAGCAAACAAAATTCTCCAATGATTTTTGATCAAACTTATAGATTAAAACATACAGTTTTAAAATGATGCTGTTAGTATTTATGAGCACGTAACTCTAAATTGTATGTAAAATTGCCTTTAATTTCGTTCTTTTCGCTCTGGCAAGAGGCCTGAAACTTAGGGAAAAAAATCTACAGCAAGTATTTTTTAATGAGTGAAGTGTTGTAAGAGAGAGTGTTGAAACTAAAAATGTACAAAATCTTTTTCTGTAATTTCCGCACGTTTAGGTTTTTGGAGCGGGTTATTTTGCTATACATATAAATGTCTTTTTGCAGTAATAATTATGCTCTCTACCATTTTGCATTGTTTCTTATTGTTTTGAAGCATTTGATGGTGGTGATGATGATGTTGACAACAACAACAACAGTAATAATAATAATAATAACAATAACAATAACAATAATAATAATAATAATAATAATAATACTAATAATAATAACAATAACAATAACAATAATAATAACAATAACAATAACAATAATAATAACAATAATAATAACAATAATAATAACAATAATAATAACAATAATAATAACAATAAAAATAACAATAAAAATAATAACAACAATAATAACAATAAAAATAATAACAACAATAATAACAATAGCAACAACAATAGCAATAATAACAATATTAACAATAATAATAACAATAATAACAATAACAATAACAATAACAACAATAATAATAATAATAATAATAATAATAATAATAATAATAATAATAATAATTATTATTATTATTATTATTATTATTATTATTATTATTATTATTATAAAGTAAAATATCAAAATAGTTAATGCTAATAATTCAATCACATTTGTGTGTAACTGGTGGTTATAATAATGGTTGTATTATCTTTGTTGATAGATAATTTAACTGCTGAATACTAGTACGATAAGACATCATCTTACCTCTAGCCATGGGAGATATCATCAGCAAATTTACAAATGCAGCACCATGGCCTTGCCCAACAATTGTAACATTTTTCGGGTCGCCACCAAATTCTGCTATATTTTCTTGTACCCAATGCAAGGCTGCAACTTGGTCCATCAATCCATAATTGCCCCGAGCAGATCCCTCCGTAGCAGGCAAGAAACCTATCGTAGACAAAAGTTGCTTGTTAATATTTATTTGTTATCAAAAACTTAAGTGCAGACATTATTTGTCCAAGAATGAATTTCGAAGAAAACTAAACATAAACTGAAAGATGACTTGTATAAGTAGTTTAAGATAAATACAAAACGAAATGTATATTTTTTTTCACCGTTTTCAGTAAAAAAGAACTAGTACTACTGCTTAGTCATATTTGCGGTCATATTGCTTTAAGCTGTAAATCAAGTCACTATTTCCTACGTTAGGTCGTTGTGGAAGGCATAACAATAAATCATTCCGTAATTAACGCTTATAGGGTTTGGAACTCAACAAAACTGAAATTGCTTTTTTTTCATTACTAATTAAAATCCCCAAGGCAGTGGGAATACGTTCTTTAAAAAAATTAATTAAACCTACGATATTACTTCTACTTATTTATTTGCGAAAATATAAGATATGCTTATTTAAACTGAGCTGTTTAATTACAAAATAAATATAAAAAAGCTGTTCAATTATTTCTGAATGAAATTTGTTGACGCATGCTAATTGTGACATCAGAAGAAATGAATGAATTTAAAATCTAGATCGAAAATGGATGTGTTGCAATCCACTTTCGATCAAGATTTTAAATGTATTACTTCTCGTTCAGATCCGTGTGACTACTTAGATGATATGCAATGCTGAAAAAGCATCTTCAACCTTATAGCAAAATTGCAAAACTATTATCCAAAAACAAGGTTGCAAACAAATTACAATTGCATGCAGGCTACTTGTAAACTTGAATTTAATTCATTTGCATACTACTACTGCCTCATGTTTCAAAACTGAGAGTATCGTAAAATCCACGATACGTTGACACCATAAAATAAAACTGAAAAAGATTTTTCGTTTCAACAATGGATGCTCAGACTTTTATATCCCTGACACATTTGCTGAGAAGTGCCAATTTAATTCAAAAAACGCTCTAGCTCTTCTTCACGTGAACTACCAAAAAATGTTGCTTAGTCGAGTCATTGTACCTAATGTAAGGCTTTTCCTTACAGCTTAACGGCACATAATAAACCGAAAAACAAAACAAAACCTTTCACTTCCAAACCGATGTTTCACTCCTTCGTACACGTTTTCTTTTGTATCTCTAGGCATTAGTGCCTCTTCTTTAAACGCCTTCTGGGATTTTTTTTCTTCCCCCGTTGCATTTGCAAAGCCAAATAATAGTTTTCTACGGCTATCGCAGTTCATCATCCCAACTCGGCACCCGTGTTCTTTCAACATCATCATCATTAAATCGTTTTTTGTCGATAAGCCCAACCGAAAATGGAGAAATATGAGACGCGAATAGGCGGCTGCGTTTCGAAAAATTTCTTTATCCACGACTTACGGATCAATGCCCCGAGCAGAAGGCAGCCTCATATTAGTGGTTTGGTTAATTGCCGGGGGTATTTCTGCTCATGACACGGCACCCATACAGCGATTAATAATCTTCGCGCTATAAAATATGAAGTGGGGAAATATAAAAAGGAGCCTGGCTGTACTACTTTCGCAATACAAGTGTTGAATTTCAAAGATAGCGAGTTTGTTTTGCTTATTTGTAAAATGAGAGCTTTACTCCTTATTTCGTGAAAATTAATGAAAATAGAGGTATGCATTTGTACCTGAACTACAATAAATTAAAGCTGCAAACTACCCCCTACTTAGTGTCTGCTTACAATAAATTGTTTCTATTCTATTAAGTATATTTTCCTTTTTTAGTTAAACGTCTCATATGTATTTATTTTTTTTTCTTTTGAGACATGAAGAATTCGGTATTATGTTCTTTACAGCTAGTTTGCAACGGGGAGTACGCTGCAAAAAATAAACTTTTGTTTTTACAGTATAAAACTTAAATTCACAATAATAAACTGTAAAATTGCTAGTTTTACAAATTTATTACTGTGCATTTTGGTTTTAAACTGGAACATCGGCTGCCACTATTATACTGTAAAAACAACAGTTTATTGCTTGCAGTGGAGCTTACGTTACTTTTTATACTTCTTCATATATTCACTAAAAGAAGAAACTCATACATGTTTATTCCCCGAAAACGAGCGTGAGTTATACTGCCGTGCTAAGCGCAAAAGTGATATCTGCGATCGAGCTTAAACTAAAGTTTAAGGTTTGCGCCACCATGTGTCTGATTCAGATGAAACTTTTTCAGATTTTTTTAAAAAATATTTCCCGTTCTCATATGACCGTATAATTTTGTATTTAGGTAAAATACGTCACAAAGAGCCACCTGGTGGCGATAACTCAATTTTGTTAAAAAGTGCAGATACGACTTTTGTGCTTAGCGCGGCAGTATAGGTCAAGCCAGACATTGCAACAAACACATACAGTCTGATTTGAAACTTATAAGTTAGTAATTAATAGATGTGTTTAGTAGCTATACAAGTTATATTATTTAATAAATTTGTAAGTACAAACCTACTCGCAGTCATAAAAGAAAGATGGATGACATTCAAGAAATAAAGATGAGAAAAGGCTGGGACTTAGAAGTTAATTTAAATAGGAGTTATATAGATATCATTAAAAATGTTTTATTCAATTATTTCTTAATCATTTGCGTTAAGACAAAAAAAAACTATGTCTCACACTTTTAGAATTTATCTGTTGTTAAATTAATATTTGTGCTTGAACTAATCTAACAGTAATGCTCTTGTTTATCAATTATTGATGAAACTGTCAAACCTTACCTAAACTAAGCTATAATTAGGGTCAGTAAGAAAATAAAAGTAGAAATTGTTACTTACCGTCCTTTTTACTAAGCCCTCACGGGAAGTAATAAAACAAGAATTTTGTCAATTGGCATTAATTACGTTCTTCGTTTAGTATTTAAAATGAAAGTTTTCTAAGGTAATTTTCCTACCCTAAGATGGCCACTGACTAAAAAATTTTTGCTTAAATGTAGAGCACTGACATTAGCTAAAAGTTGATTGCAGTTAGCAAATACGACTCCATTTTGAATTGTGGTTTACAGGTCGAGATTTACGAAGCGATAAATAAAAACCGCAGCGTGTGCAGAATAAATAAAAATTATTGTGTGGAGTCATGTAAGATGAAGTTCAGTTGAAATATAATACACAAAAAGGAATTCAGAGAGATTTTTCGAACATGTTATAAAGAAAATTACTGATTATACCAAATTAAAAGTAGGTAATTTCTGAAATTTTGTTTTTTATTTATTGAAGTAATGAAGTAAGCTATGATGACTTTTACAGGGTAGTAGGGACATTATTGAACTTAATATTAATGCAACGAAACCTGTTGTTCAAGTACAGCATTATATCCTCATAATATATGGAGTTGACCCGTCAATTAAAAGAGGCAGAACGGGGAGAAAAATTGCGACAACTGTAACATACTAAAATTAATTTGGTGGGAGTTTCAACCACTGACTCAAGTACCGTGTTCAGTAATCCTTTATAAAATGTTAGTTTTTTTTTTTTTTGCTTTTCGAAAGCTGTTTCTAATTCTGAAAACGATTCATTTTGAAGAATAATAACTATTCTCTTTAGCCGCATTTTATACAACACCAGATTTTAATTAAAAAATTTAGTGACATTGATTTAACGTACCCTACGTATTAAAAACGTAATGACAATGTAAAAAATTTAAGTGTGTTGGAAGATTATGATAAAACGACAAGTATTCTCTCAGTAACTACTAGTACTCATGTCGACTTGTAATAAATGCACTTTAAGGAGATAAATATCTACTGAAATTAGAAAAAAAAAAATGCTACTTTATACTTATATTTCATAGAGATTATTAAAAAATAATAGGTGGTAATTATTTACATCTCATATATTTTTTAATCAATCACCATGCAGATATACCCATAATGAAACTTTTTAACTTTGATTATTTCACAAATAACATAGACGAAGTAAGAGTGCATTGTTATCCATTGATGCTGAAAATTTAATTAATTTCTTAGTTTGTGTTTCATTTCAATATATTTCTTAGTCATACGTGCAAATGCATAAACATATTGCCGTTATTATTTCCATAATGTCAACAGTTCGTACAACTATTATTTTCTATTTCAAATCTATTTCCCCAGCGCTCTTTTATTCCAACCAGTACTGCAAAATACATTATTTCTGCGGCGATTTCAAAAGCCGGAATATTTGTCCCAAAATTTCGTTTTTCCACCCCCTACAGCATGACAATTGCATATTTGCTTTATCCAAGCTTTCAAAAGCAACGATTTATTTGCGCAAAGAGACATTCCGGTTCAGTTCATCCGAACAAAGGCCACAGCATCAATTATGCCCCCCCCCCCTCCTCATCTCTTAAACGGAGGGGTTAGTTGCTTTGGGCGGTATCGCATTGATACCAAGGGAGATCTGTTTACGCATTCCCCTCCCACCTTCTTGGAAATCACCAGTCGGCCATTTTATGGAAATTGATCCTGTTACAAAGTGGGGCTCATGGTAAGAGAATTCGAAGAATTGTTCCAAGTATCTACTAGAAGAAAATTCATTGATTACGAGGCACTTCGGAGCTACGTTTGACTGTTTGTAGAAACCGGAGATGAAATGTATGTTTAACTAATTAATAATTAAAATGTAATAACGGAAACATTTTAAAATTGGAGTAATATCTGGTCTGAGGAGTGGTAACATTTTTTAAATCAATTTATCGAGATGTAGTTACTGGATATTGAGAAGCAATCACAAGATTTGGGTAATTAACATTTCTTTATGGCAAGATCTGCATATACCTTCAAGCTTTGCTCTGTTTTCTTAAGAAGAAGTTTGTTACTAATAGCAAACAAGAGTTTTTAGGAATGATACCATTTGGGAAAAGTTATTTCTCGTAGAAAATGCTCTAAACGCTCAAAATTCTCTCTGGATTTTTAACTGGCACAGTCAGTTATGACTTTGAAAGACAAGTGAATGATTAAAGCACATCAGGTTATTAATATGTGGTAAATGTGGCTAAGTAAAACGTGAAATTAGCCCAATTTCCACGAATAAATCAAATGAAGCTGCATACTTAAACTTTAAAGGCTTTTCAGAATGCATAGTTTTATACCATTAGTTTTAACATTGAAAGAATATGTAATATTTTATTGCACAACATATTATAACCTTTGATTATCCTTTCAAATCAGTTAGAATTAAGTACATGTTTTTTTCGCCTTAATTGACTTTGAATACATTCAATTTCGTCTCAAAACGAATTGATGATCGGATAAGTTCAGTATTTATTGCCAAATACTGCTTTAACAGTAGCTTTTATAAGTATTAAAATCAGTAATGGTAACAATAGTACTATTTTCACGTAATCCCCCTTCTTTCTGAAAAGTAACATTGATCCTATTATAATTTAAACGGAACATTACGTTCATTCAGCTTAAAAGTTGAAGCTCATTTCTCTATTTCCCTTTTATATATTTAAGGTAACGTTTTAAAATATATTTAAAACGTATAATTCTCTTATGAAATACGCAACTTCAGGACGTTTCCGATGTATTAAGTTTAGAAAAATATACTTTTGGGCCCATGCACTGAATAAAAAATTATCATTTCACGTATGTTTTATTTTAGTATATTCACGTATTTTTTTTTAGCCTTGACGTGCAGAATTAGAATCCATCCCTAAGAATAAGAACCTCTTAATTTAAGGGGTACGTGGATAAAGGTGATATGTGAAATCTGAATTTCGCCGATCTACAAATTTAAATTAGTGTGCGTCCAATTGTATTAACTCACAAACACAACTGAAGGAGCAAGTGAATAAAGGAGATAAGTGACAATTTTTAAATTTCTAGAAAAAGCTATCAAAAAAGAAATTATTACCCTATTAGCCTACCTTCATCCATGGTAAAAAGTATGTTTTTTATAAATTGTCACACATCACCTTTATCCACTTGCCCCTTCAATTCTCAAAGCAAACAGTAATCATTTGCATCGAAAATGTTAGACACGTTTATTGTTCTTAAAAGAACTAGTACATAAATTTTACGTTCGTATCAGTGCAGGTGTGAATTCATATATATATATATATATATATATATATATATATATATATATATATATATATATATATATATATATATATATATATATATATATATATATATATATATATATATATATATATATATATATATAATATATATATATATATATATATATATATATATATATATATATATATATATATATATATATATATATATATATATATATATGTCTGCTACCAGTTTCAAAGAGCTGCCATAGGCGCCTTTTGACCTGTGTGGTGAAGTTTATCTTTCTGTTCTATATGATTCTTCAACTACTTTGTTTATGTTAATATATATATGTATATATATATATATATATATATATATATATATATATATATATATATACATATACGTATAAATTCTACAGGAAATTAGTTTGACATTTAAAGATATATATTTAAATATTTTATTAAACGTTTGCAATATGCCCAAGACGAAGAACAGAAACCTAGATCGCTAGAACCGTACATTAAATCGAATATTTTGACAGACTGCTGTAATCTTCCTTAAGAACAGATATCCTTTGATGTATAGTGGTTGTTGTAATGTTATTGGACAGACTTACGCCTTTTTTTCTTATTTCGCTCAAGAGCAAAGTATGAGGAAAGAGTGGTAGAGAAAAAAAAAGTGACGTTTCAAGAACATCCGCTATTTACATACGTACTGAAAATCTCAGTATTTAAAATATAACATTTTTTTACAATGTTATATGTATAATTTTTAAGAAATATTAAGCAATTTAAAATTCGAGTAGCCAGTGGAGTACATGGGTTATGAATTTTGAAATGTATACGAAGTCTTCGTTATACCTTACAAAGTTTAAAAAAACAATAGTACCTACTTAAGAGGATGTGAAATTCATACTAAACAAGAAAAGCAAAGCAGGTACATTCCTAGTTTCTAAATAATACTGATTAAAGTAAATCTGAGATATTATTGTGTCAAACTGTTAAAACATAATATTCATATTCAAATAAAGTGGCCATGGGCTCTAAATAATGTACGAGTTGTATTTTTTATGTAAAATGAAACATATGTTTTGACTTATATATAATATTTGACTTATAATGCCACCATCTACTTCATAAATTTTGCAAACTATTGTCCGTATATATGGCTCTTTTAATTTGGAAATCAAACGTTATTTTTAGCAGAAAATTTAAGTACTGCCTGCTAACGGATATAGGGGTTTAAAACACACATTTCGAACAAAAACTTTTTACACGGGTACATTTTAGTTTAAATAGTCGATGGAGGCAAAATTATAGGTAGGCTCAACAGGGAAATATATTTTACTGCCGGATTCGAGTTGAAGTATGGGCATTCAGCTTTACGTGATACTTTCCCATGCGATTACATTCAGATATTCATTTTCCTCGAACTCTCATAAATAATGTGGAGAATATTACGCGCCAAATGACTCACATCGTGATGCTTGATTGCTCCGGTTTTTGCTCCGCTTTTCTTCTGGGCGATGTTTGGTAACTATCAGGCAATTTATTGATGGTGGTGGAAAATAACTGGTTTTTTATTTCCTTTCGGAATTGTTTTTTGTCGCGAAAGAAATATTTTCCGGTTAGAACCATCAGTACGGTAGCTTCATTGAGATTTGCTCTTTTTATAACGTTGAACATATTGTGAATGCATTAGATTAGTAAAAATATTTAGAACTAAGTTTTACTTTAAAAAAAATCTGTATATTTCATCTATATGTACTTTGTTGTCGTGTCAATAGAATATAAATACCATGGGAAAATTGATTCCCATTGCCACGAAAGGTTTGCCTTCTTCATATATTTACAGATAAGCCAACATGAGAAAGATTTTTTTCCTAATTATAGGAAATGGCACCCAGGGCACCAGTGGGATTCGAACTTGTGACATCCGTGAAACGAAACTATGCTTCTACCATAGAGCTACAGTGACCTTACTCGAAATCGACGCAAGTAGAAGTCGCAGAAGTCTTTCGCGCATGTCTCGTTACGTCACCAATAGTCGATCTTTGATCTACTAAGCGCGGAAATTTGAGTGTGGCTTACCCGTAAACGAGTTGCGTTTTGCTCGCGATGTGTTGTTTCGTAACCGGTTGTTTGGATTTGGTTATAAGTTATATTGGATGAATATTTTGTTTGTATATTGTTGAATTTAAACATGCCTCATCCTTGTTGTGTACCGGGATGCAGAGGAAACTACAAAAAGGATGGATTTGCTGTGAGTATTTTCGGTTTCTTTGCGTGTGTTCTTTGTATGATCACTAGCATGCTTCACAAATCATTGCTTTGGGGGCGATTCTGTGCAGACTCGTCATTTTCCATACAGAATCTGTACAGGCATGGTTTTTTGAAATGTGGGTATAATATTAATACTATTGCTCAGGAAAATAATATATTGCTTTGGTTCAAAGGAGGGCCAATTGAAGTTTATGTTTTTCTGATAAATCATGACAGGGGGAAAGTCCCCCACCTAGTATAGCAACCCTTTATCTACTGACGGTACTTATAAGTACCAATCACTTTAAAAAGCTATAGCACAACAACCATAACTCACATTTTGAATCTACATTGTAGAAATACTCTTTTAACTTTCCTTTTTACAAGATAGATAGCACGAGTTGTTCTAGGTTGATGAATTTTGCCAGAAAGAAGGCTATTTTCTAGCAGACATCTTGAATTTTTGTTGTCATTTTGCACAGATTGCTGCTCTCATATTTTTCTCGCTACAAATACATAATATCAAACGAAAGATAAGTGTTTTATTTTTTTTACTCATTCTGTATTGTCTTAGAACATTATCCACCCAATTCTTATAAGATATCAGTTTATGTAATGTGAATAGGGGTCGAATTATTCGGTGGTACTTATAAGTACCGCCAGTACACGTCGCACTTTTTTGAGCTTTCAGAGAAAAATTTGCTTTCATCTTGTCCGTGCTATCTATGGTATTTCAGTTTGGTATAATATAATTATGGAATTATAATATAGCAATCTGTTTTAATATTCTTTTTAGATTTCAATTATATATATATTTTTTTAAATTATAAATTTATTTATTGTTTACTAACACTCTCAAGAGCAATCAAAAATGTTAGTGTCGAGCGTAAATTTGCTTTTGCATTCCGCAAAGAAAAAAAATGCTAGATTTAATTTTTTTTATTGTGTGTGTGTGGGGAGGGGGGAATATGATGCACTTGACATAAAAAATTTTCAAGCAATAGTAAAAATATTCTATTCTTTTTTTTTAGAACGCCCCGAAAGAAAAGTATCACTATTCAGGAGGCTTTGGATGTCTTGAAAGACCTTCCGTCAGAAGGTAGTGATATCAATGATGATTCATCTGATGAAGAATTGCAAGATAATATATTATAGCATTTTTCGTCAGATTCGGAAGATGTTGACTCAGTAACGGAAGAAGACTATGAGTGCAGTGATAAGGAAAATCAGGAGTCGAGTCCTGTGCATATAGAGAAATGCGCGATGAGAATAGCCGCTCCTTGCATATAAGCGCTGCGTTACTAAGGGATTACTTACAAAAGCGAAACCTCAACCAAAGCGAAAAGGGAGACCTAAATCTAATGGAGAAGAGCAAACTGTTTGCGCAAAAAAAAGAGAAGAATGAGAAATTTGTCTGTTTTCAACGATGTTCGATTAGAAAATAGAGAATGTCATTGCCCAACATTCGTGTCAGCTCGAGGACGTTGTGAACCATGTGCGATAAAAAATATTCAGTCAAAACCCCATTCAAAATGATTGTGATGTATTTTTATGCGTAAATGAAAAAAAAATGCTTTTATGTTTACCATTACTTGTAATTTTTTCTACTTTCATAATGTATAAAATAAAATTGTCAATTTGATCATTTCTTTGATTTTAATGATTTTTTTTTTGTTATTTACCTATTTAAAGAGGTCAAATTTAAATAGAAATATCATCCGTAATTTTTTTCTATTATGAGGAAATTGTTGCATAGTGTACTGACGGTACTTTTAAGTACCACTTTAATTAATTGGTTCTTACAAATTAAATTTCGCACCGGGGATATTTTTTTCCTTAGATATCCTTTATCTAGCAGTATGGCAGCTAAAAAAATATATATTTATGCAGAAATGTTCCGTAGTTCATAATGCAGTAAATAAAGGGATAGCAAGGCAGATGACTGTGCCATGGGAGTGTGCATTTGCACTTTGTTGCATAATATCTGCGAAAAAATTGGAAAATAATTAATTTTGAGACTACCTATAAACTTAAGCACACATCGTGGACATAATAACTAATATGTTTCATAATTAAAATAATTAACATTAATAAATTCCCTTCCCAGAGGACTGTTTTCGCAACGAAGGAGATGCAAACTTTCATCACAAATGTGGCTCTAGAGCTAAACAAAGTAGCGTTTCAACACCCTTCTCAGCATTTTCAGCAAATTTACATGGATTACTTTAAAGTTCATGCCAAAAAACATTTGAAAGAGTAACAGATTTTTATATTGCAGTTCTGAATTTGTGGCAGGGGACTGTTCGAAAAATCTCCGGACAGAACTTACAGGACAATTTTAAGTTTTAGAAACACGTAATTAGATCTTATTTCATAAAAAAATATCGTTGCATTATTCTATTCTTAGATATAAATTGCCAAATTTATGTAGTGTTAATAGGTTTACAATTTCTAGAAAACAAAATTAAATTGTTACCGCTCCAAATACAATTGGACCACAAAGTATTAATGCTTTACTTGTATTAAGAGCGATATTTAATTTATTACACTTTATTATTTTTAAAATACTCGTTCCGGACAGCCAATTGCGAGTTTACAGTGAATCGCCCTTGTATTTATATAGATATTAGAACAATTTATCACTACACTGTAAATATTGTACAGTTCGTCATTGTTTGAATATAATTTTACTTTTTTATCTCAGAGAAGCAATACTGTAATTGGGGGGGGGGGGGGCAGTTCCTGATTTTATTTATTTTTTACTTTTTTTATTTATTTATTATTTACTTATTTATTATGTTATTTTATTTTTTTTTACGGTGAAAATAATGTTAATGTAATGTAATGTGTTTCAAACCACCTTTTCTTCAACTGCAACACCGAACATTTTTTCCCAACTACAGCACTGAAAGTAGGTCTATGCATTTAAATTTAAGAAAAAAGGCTAAGAATTTGCTTTTTTACTTTAAATAAATGTTATCTTTACTTTTTCTAATATATCTAAATATAAATTGATGTTGAGTTAAATGTGTTCATACGTTCTGGGCTCACGAAAAATTATGTCTGAATAGTCAATGCACAGCGTGTTTTTAGTATATGCTCCGTGCTGGTTTGCCTAAAATTAGCAAATTTCTTGTATTCTTGATTTAATAATAAGATTAATTTCTCTTTTTTTAAACTTTTTTTAAATTTTAATTTCAAGCCTGTAGGAATCCTACAACAGCAACATAAGTGGGATTAAGGGGCTGTTAAATAAATGATCTCATACTTTTTTTTCAGCAAATTTGTCCCCCCCCCCGTGTGACATGAAACGTTGTTTTACATGAGCCTATGACAATAAAATGCTTGATTATCACATTTATTGTTACATTCTTTCTCCTTGTCACAAACGATCACAACTCATGAATTCCACTCCCCCTATTAAAATTTCATATCATTGATGGACGGCCGCAAACGTAAAAGTTACATGTTGTATTGAATATTTCATTTATTAAAGTTTTTTTTTATTGACAAGATGTGCTTAGAAATGGAGTAATAAAGATAATAGCTATTATTTCATGCAGTATACTGTAAACAAAATTCATAGAGTTTTTTGAAATGCGATTAGTGTTTGAAATGTTTTCAAACGAAACATAGAACGTTGCTCATTTATTACTTTGTTTAGCAGAATTGTAAAATAAAAACTTGTTTACTAATTTTTCATAAAATCAAATATTATGAATAAAAATCAGTGCATTTTTATTGTATGATGGTTGTTTTTTTTTTTTTTTTTTTTTAATGAAAAGCAGAACTTTTAACGCAACCAAACTAATAGTAGACGAATTCTAGCGCAGTTCCGAATTTTTGTTGTTTACTATTTGTTTTGATGTAAAATACCTTTCAGAAAACCTGGTGTATTGTTGAGTGTATGAAAATTGTTTCTTTATTATGTTTCCGAATGAACTAGTAGAAAATGCAACCGAAATAACTAAGACGAAGTCTAGCGCGCCTCCGAATATCAAAGTGGATTGCTTCGAGTGGATTGACGAACGGTGACGTCATTTCCAAGTTCCAAGGCCTTCCCATCGCGTCGGTTACGCCTTACTTCGTGCCTATGATTATCATTATAGAATAACCAGATATAGTGCTAGATGTTTTCAAAGGTGTGATAATTATACTCCTTAACTTTTTTTTTAGAGAAATGAAAATATTTTTTGAAGATGAATAATAATAATTAAAAATAAATGAATAAATAAGTAAAAAAACATTTTTTACACACAAAGAAGCAAAATGTGACATAAAAAGAAAGGATGCGTAATAACTAGGCTTTTTAACCTCTAGAATGTTTGACATTTTAAATTCAGCGAAATTAATAAATCACATTTTAATATAATTTTTTAATGCTTTTTTCCCTCCAGTTTTAAACAATGCCACCATTTTCATTGATGTAATATGTTCATATATTTCCTAATCTGAAAATTTGTTACAGTAAATATCTGCAGCGTAATTTTAAATTTTATGAGCTTAACTCGGCTTGCGAGGACTTTAAAAATATATGTGAGTGGTAACAGCAAAAATATAATAATAATAATAATAGTAATAATGTATCATCGGCGATAAGGTCGCACATCTCAACAAAAACAGCAGTCGAGGTTTTATGCAATACTAGTTTGCAAGATTTTCAAGTACTATAAATGATTATTTTTTATGTAGTAACTATGAATATTTATATTTAGTAATTTTCTTTGCAGTTCAAAAGAAGATCGTATAGTTAAAATTTGAAAAAAAAAAAAAAAAAAGGTGTTTGAGACAGTGTGAAGATTTAATTATGCGTCGCTTAAATCCAGCATTGGATAGCTTAAATCCAGCCAAAATAGTATAACGTATGCGTAAAGAAAAATGAGCTGGAATCTTGAGTAAGAAATATAATTATTAATTTGAAAGTAATAGTTCATGCAGTCCACCTTAAATGAACAATATATAAGGATTTTGAAACAAGAGGGTTGAAGAACTTGATACGCCAAAGAGGGTGTATTCTACATGCTTGTTGATATTTCATGAAAGTATGTATGCAATAATATCTAAATATTTTTGCATTTATATACATTTTATAACATTTATATAAATGTTAAAACATTTATATAAATATTAAACCATTTATAGAAATATTAAAACATTGATAGAAATTTTATAAATAATACTTTAACTATAGTTACAGTGTTCAGATCAAACTAAAGACAAAAACCTACAAGTATATCTTTTAAGCAAATTAATTGTATGCTGAGTTATATATATATATAAAGGTGTTTACTACGTATATTATGTTTCTCCCGAAAAAAAAAATAAAGCAATAAGCGTTCTTTTTCTTTTGCTGCAAGAATACTCTTGATTAAAAACTAGTGATCAAAATTAAAAATGTGTTTAATAAAAAAATGTAAAATGTGGAGTGAAAACAAGAAGGAAAGTAAACATAAATAGATTTCGCAGGATTCCACGAACTCGAGCTTTTTCTCGCGAAAGGAAGCTTATGAAGATTAATTAAAGATTTCCTTCTACACTAATTTTCAATTCAGAAATGCTTAAAAAATTAAGCATTAAGATGTTTAAAAAAAATTTTAAA
>JAXGGA010008539.1:0-56314 GCA_038373865.1 Uloborus plumipes
GAAGTCACTCTGGACAATCCATTATCGAGCTGAAGGCAAAACACTAAACAAACAGATTGGATATACCTTCCAACTGGTAGCTAAAAATATCTTTCACACCAGTGAGAAGTTCGCATTCATGCAACTTGTATCAATATGGGAAACTTTTTCGCAAAAGAAACTTGTTTCTTGCAGAAAATTGGTTTAAACCGGCAAAATCCCGAAACTTAAGTTTGGAATGTTTCTAAATATTTTTACAGTGTTATTTTTTGGCTAAATCACATTTTTTATGCTCCCTGCATATCATTTTAAACATTTATCTTTGTTAAAACATTCTATTTTCATGTAAATTACGGTTTAAAAAATGATTAATACCTGAAAACAAACCTTACAACTTTTTAGGCTCATATCTTGAATTTTACCATTTTGATAATTTTTTTATTCTTATACTTTTCATAAATATAAATTTTCAATAGAATTATATTTTGACTAAAGAATACAATCATTTTTAAGTGTATAAAATGTTTCATTGCACTCACGATTGCATTAATTTGCTTCGTACCTTTTACAGCAGCCATATTGGATTTCGCCATTTTGACAAAAATGCTCAAGGTTTAGCGTCTGGCACTCAACGAATTCGGAATCAGCAGATCAAATTCATATAGAAACCACCAAAAAATGTCATATATATAAAAATTTTTGGTATATGGCCTTCTAGCCTGGACTAACAGCCTATGCAGACGAATCCGTAAAAATTCCTGCCGCATAAAATACTTAGAAAGGAAGTAAAAGTCAAAGTATTTGCTGTTCTCTCTTCAAAAATAAAACTCTGACGACGGGGAGTGCAGAACGAAGTAAAAGTGAACAGCAAACAGAATTTTTCCTGAAAGTACTTTCTTTATTTTCTCAGAAATGTTTGAACTCGAAAAAAAAAATGCCTTCTTCCAACTGGCATTACATACTGCAGCTTGACGAAAATACATTTTTAAAGTCACTTACTTTTTGCCTTGAAGTAGTAAGCATTAAAACTTTTCTTTTTGAAAAGTAGTGCTCAAGTGTTTAATGCACTCGCTTTTAGAACAAGTCTCCAATGAATTCGAATTCGAATGTCAGAAATGTGATTATGCCAAATAGAGAAATTTAAGATGGAATATTTCTAGTTATGCAACGATGACATTGGTAGCGTTGCTATATAAGAAGTTTTGACCGATATTATTCCAAAAATGCTGCTTTACGTTATTTTTCAATAGAACTACACTGTGTAAAATGTAGATGTTGTTCTTACAGTATAATAAAGCTAATTTTATGGTAACATTTCTAATTTTGTAATAAACTGAAATAGTTCGTTTTACAGTTTATAACTATGCTCTTACAGTTTTAAACTGGAACCTCTGCTGTGAGTATTATATTGTAAACACGACAGCTTATTTTTTGCGGTGAAATAATCACGTAAATTCATCCATTTCACTTATTTATTTTTGTTCTTATGCTATAAAATACAAATTTTATGGAAAAAGTGCTTTATTCTTTTATTTTTTAATTAAACCCAGAACAGTTGTGTGTCCAGTTTTGAGGTGAGAAATATCTGGTTACCTCAGGTATAACTGAGTTCTAGTAGTTTTACTTCACAAATGCTTCTGCTACTCGGCATCCTATTTTTATATTGGAATAATACGCTCATGATTTTACTTTCCTTTTTGGACAAAGCAACAGAGCGTCTATACTATACTGCAAGGTTTCTTGACACTGGCGTTGTGTCGTCAGCGTTACATCAGCCTATGAAAAACGAGCTAGATAAAACGTCACAGCCTACTTGCCGAATTAGAGGAGATCGCTACCAGCTTGTGAGCTCTTATTGGCTCCGCGTGTATTGACGTTTAGTGTCAACTTAAGTTGCTGTCTAGTATAGTTTAATCTGCTCATGTAGTATCAACATACTAGGTTTGTCTCGAAGGATCATTGTGTGGTCGAGATAATGGACAAGGGAACCGATTAAGTCGAGTTTAGGGAAACATTTGCTTTGATTGCATTCTTCTGAAGTTATTTCAAAAGAAGTCTTATTAAAAATAGAATTTCATTTCCTGAATTTCTTTCAGAATTCGAAATCTTTGTCTTTTTAATACGCTTTTACTAGTTTCACATGTGGGTTTGCTTGTTTGTTTGTATGTATGTATGTAACTCTGAATAAAAAGTAAATTCATGTTCTTTCAATGTAAAAGTAATATATTCAATACTCTTATTAATACTAAAGGCTAAAGTATATTGCATATTGATGTATTTTAAGTGTTTCAGTTTATACGTAATAACTCTGCATAAAAGATAAAATTCACGCTCCTTGCAAATATAAAAATAATACATTTAATACTGTTATTAATACTAAAGGCTAAACTATGTTGTATGTTGATATATTATTATAAGTGCATGAAAATTTAGTGGATATTCAACAGTTTTAAGAATCAGAGGAAAATCAGAGTTTCATGAAATATTTTGATTAACTCTGAAAGTGTATTTTCTAGTTTTTTTAAATTACATTTTAAAATTATTTGAACAGCATATTGTTGGTTACTTGAAATTCTTGAAAAAGTTACGTTTCTTACGCAAGCAACGTATTTGTTGTTTGTAACAAAATTTTGCATTAAGTTACGTTTGTTACGATCATTCGAGAATTACTGTATTGATTGAAGAAGGTTATGAAAAAAAATGGAGCGATCATACTACAAAAAATATCTTTTGGGGAGTAAAAGAAGATATTGCAGGAACGTCTAATTTATGTTTAAGGTCTATTGTATTAATACTTAATGCCAACCAAACTTCCTTTCATTTTGAAAATAAATATTTTAGATCACTCCAAATTCGTTTCACTTTCGTATTCTAAAACATTTCTTCCTGTCATCAATAATATATTTTTCAATTCCTGAATATTTCATAAGACAGAAAATATTTCAGAACAGATGAATTGTGCACACTTTTTCTGTATTTCTGTAATCATAAGAATAAACATAACATGTGTCGTTAATTTAGAACGATAAGCATTTGTTATATAGTACTTCAATAACGTAAAAAATCTTCATAATTACTTTTCACTTGATTATCATATTAAATATATTTTTTAAAAAAGAAAACATCAATCGGCACTTCTTTTAAAACTAAATTCATGTTTGTGAAAGAATATTGCCTCTATAATATTTTCTTGAGTCCTCGAGTATGACTTTATTTTTACGTTTTTATAATATATATAGGTGAAACAAATTCTTGTAGACTTAGCAGTGAGTCAATACATTGAAATGTGATGGATTTATTGAATATTTAGATTGTTCTCAAGGAAACAAATTTCATGGTTTTACTGAACAGTTAGATTGTTCTTGAGGATTCCAATTTGATGAATGTTTAATGAGTTTAGTTTATAATGTAAAACAAACGGGCTGCATATGGTTCTGCGTTCCATAAAAATTGTCATAGATATGTATTCTTGCAATCTATTAAATTCAATTCTAGCATTCAACTGGCGCAAGACAACAACAACAATTGAAAAGTCATTTTTTTTTACCCTTGGGTTTTAATGCAAACTCTGTTCTTGGTAATTTCAAAAACAATTAGCAATTTTAAACAACTAGTGTAAAACTTTCTGACAGCAACTTAGTGTTAGCTGACCTTTACTGTTGCTTTTATAACTTGAGCTGACTAAATTAACATATGCATAGCCTTTAACAGATTAAATTAATAGTATTACAAACTGAAGGTGCTTTCCGGTTCACAAATTTAACGAGCTCAACACCATGCACATGCAACCCGTTCTGGTTTACAACTCTGATGATGAGATTAAGATTATTTCATCGCAATATTCAAATCCTCCGAGTTTGCAGATGCGCTTTGATAATTCCGAATCAAATGCGAAATTGTATTGTATTGTCATATTTCTGGCTGAGAAATTCAAATCGAGGCTTTTGATTACGTTATATCATTCATTACATTTATTTATTTATTTTTTGTTCTTCTTTAAAACTTCATAACACAACATTAAGTAAATTTTAAGCGTGAATAAGTAAACTGCGTTTACTTATTCATGGTTAAGCTGATTCTGGTATTTTTGAAGATGTAAATTCTTTTGGAAAGATCAATGTAAAACTTCAAATTGAAACGCAAGCATCGGAATGGAATTCAGAAAAAAGTGGCGTCATAAATTGCTGATAATTTAGCGATATCTTGCCAAATATTTTTGAAAATTTAGGGATATAGTGCACGCGTAAATCATTAATGTTCTTTATATTGTGTAGACCGAGGAAATTAGAGTACGGATTAATTTTTTAGATTCCGTTACTACAAAGCTTAATTTCATGACAATAAGAACTACTGCTAAATTAAAATTAAAAAAACCCCTAAATCATGAGTATTAAACTCATATTAAGATGAGGCACGCTTATAAGCTTATACATATAAAATTTGAAGGGAATTTCGTTTTTTTCTAGATTCGCAATTCTAATAAACTACACTGTAAAAAATGAATTTGTTTTTGCAGTAAAATACAGCTAATTTTATATAATAAACTGTAAAAATTGCTGATTTTACAATAATAAACTATAAAATTGCTAACTTTACAGTTCTAAATTGTAAAAATGCTAATTTTACAGTTTTAAACTGGAACCTCTGCTGCCAGTATTTTACTGTTGTTTTTATTGTATAATATAGCTAAAATGAATGGCAATAAACTGTAAAATTGCTAACTTTACAGTAATAAACTGTAAAACTGCTAGTTTTACAGTTTGGTACTGTGCTTTTACAGTTTTAAATTGGAACCTCGGCTGTATTATATTGTATTATACTGTATAACAGTAGAGTATTATACTGTAAAAACAACAGTTCATTTATGCAGTGTAATAGGAGTGCTACAGCCACTATCTAATGGTTTCTGATAAAGGTAAAACATATGTATCACATAAACTGATTTTACTCTCAGTGAATAATAGTAATTTTTGTTCTTATGTATGATTTTTTTTTTGTTTCTTATTCTTCTGAAATGACTTCAAAAAAAGTCTTTTTGATATTCTGGCGTATGTAGAAAGAGATGCGGAATTAAGAAGTATTACTAAGCACCAGAAACTAATGCAATACATATAGCAAGTTGTTCTCAAGCAGTTATTTCCACGACGAATAATTTGATATAATTCAACCGCGACGAGATGGCCGGTGTCAATCAAATGAGAAAACGAGTCCATTCCTTAAAA
Source organism: Uloborus plumipes (assembly GCA_038373865.1). Lineage (NCBI taxonomy): Eukaryota > Metazoa > Arthropoda > Arachnida > Araneae > Uloboridae > Uloborus > Uloborus plumipes. The sequence goes on from JAXGGA010008539.1 coordinate 5,202, forward strand.
TAGGTAGAATTTCTACCCATTCAAATTCCCACATCAATTGTGAATCCCATTCCTCAATTTTCATCTGCTTATCCCCCCTTCCTAAAAATGGACAATCCTGAAAAAAGGAGGAGTCATAGGCCATGTCTGCGAAGTTGAATTATACTTATCGAAGTCTGTATTTTTCATGTCTTTAATCGTTCAGTAATAAAAATTTATACCTTAGAAAAACAAAAATATGACTTAAACGACAAAGCTAAACAAATATTTAAACGGCGAATAACAACACAAGCTGTAAACAATTACCAAAACGCCACTCAACCACACTCTACCCAAGACAGACTTTCACAAACAAAGTTTTCATTTTCTTTATTTACTTTTGATGCGACTTGATCAAATTTTCTTGTAAAAGTAATCAGAGAAGTTAACTACTTTGCAATTTCTGAAAACGAAAAATATTATTTGAAGATATTTGGGTACAATATCATTAGTTTTGAATGTAGACTTTCCTGCACGTGCTTTAATTTCTACTACAACTTTTAAATCCGAATTTATCCTACCATTTTCTTGTAACTGTCTCAATTTCTAGTATAACTTTCAAATTCGAATTCATCGTAGTATCTTCCTTAGAAATAAGAGCTCGGAAAATCCCCTTACCAAACAACAGAAAATTACTAATTTGCACTAGGTGACAGCTTGATAAATTAAGAAGGAACAATGTGAGATCACTCCCAATGCTGGTCCCGTTTGTATTTGTACTTCGTTTCGACTGCAGCTAGATATAACACAATTTGCAGCTCGGTTCGGGAAAAGATTTCCAAGGAATTAAAGGGAAAAGTTCCGCGAGTTTGATTGGGCTGTTAAAATATCTTTTGATATTAGATTCTGAGGCAATAGAAGATATCGGAAACATAATTGTCATTAAAAGCATGTGTGCCTTGAGTAAAGTTTCATATTTAGGTGTTACGATTGCAGTTATTCTTCGGAATAGCTTGCAGCGCCTTTTAAGCACTGTAAAAAATGAATGTTGTTTTTACAGTATAATACAACTAATTTTATAGAAATAAATTGTAAAAATTGCTAATTTTACAGTAATAAACTGTAAAATTTCTATTTTTATAGTACTAAACTGCTAAATTGCTTATTTTACGATAATAAGCTGTCAAATTGCTAATTTAACAGTTTATTATCGTGAAGTTTACGGTTTTAAATTGGAACCTCTGCTGCCAGTATTATACTGTTGTTTTTAAAGTAGAATACAGTTAAATTTCACGGCAATAAACTGTAAAATTCCTAACTTTACAGTAAGAAACTGTAAAATTGCTAGTTTTACTGTTTATTACTGCGCATTTTACAGTTTTAACTTGGAACCTCAGCTGCCAGTATTATACTGTAAAAACAACAGTTCATTTTTTGCAGTGTGTGACAAATTGATGATTCAGTTTTCTAAAGCATAGGTTTTATCAATATTTTTAAACGAAAACCAGCCTTAAAGTAAAAATTTGTCATTTTACATCTTGTAAAGTATGGCAGCGCACTTTAAATCAAAATTGTACTGACTTGTTGATTCAGCTTTTGAAAATATCTTCTTACAAAAAAAAAACTTAACATTTGGGGTAAACATGTGTTTTTTCGCCTTTTATTAAAAATGAAAAAAGTATCTTATTATTACTTATATTTCATAATGAAAGAAGTATTCATACTTGAGATTTCCTTTATCCTGCTAAGCATGATTTCCATTTGTGTTTGTCATAGAAATATTTCATGGTAATTTTATTACCGATACCTGAGACTAAAATGCAACGCTGACATTTCTTACTTTTCTGGGTGGTTATTTCCTTCTATGAGTAAAATGTAAATCCTGGGGCGATGCAAATACTTCCTTGAAGATCAATCTCAGCTTCTTCGTATTCGTGCTAAGTTTACTGGTTTGTATTTTTGTTTTGATCGTATTTGTTGTCCAACGAAATTGAATTTCTAAGAATATCAATTGCACGTTGGAAACATGATTTATAGTTTACAGGCATTGATTTCTTTAGCAAGACGACTTGTCGTACTGTAATTCCAAGAAAAAAAATGACCAAAGTATAGTTATCGTTACACTAATCTGTTGTCAATAGTGTGATGTTTGCGAAATTTACTTATGAGAAAAATAGTTGCACTTTCTGGGTAAATTTTAATTTTTAATTTTGAATTTATTTACGATTGATTAGAATTCAACCTATTATTAATGAGACAACTTCAACATTATGTTTAAAACCAATGTTTGTTTCAAGATTTAAGAACAAATTAAAACCATTTTAGCTTAACTCACATGAATAATTTAAGTGTGCCAAATAATTTCACTCTAAGGTTCATAGATTAGTATTTAGCTCATTTGTGACTGAATCGGCTCCAAATTTCGCACACTTATGACGTATACAATGTAAGAAACAAGAATCACGTGAAAATTTAGGCATCAATTATGGTTTTAGCAGTTTTGCTTAGTAAAGGCCAGTTGGCCTTATTAGAAACATCATTTCGCACTTATTTAGATCAATTCTAAATAAGCGCGGAAAAGTACTATCAAATTAAAATAAATTGAACAGTTCCTATTGTCAGTATAAAAACGTATTAAACTACATTTCATAAACTCAAAATTATTATTAAGATTCCGTTTTAATTTAAAGCAAAAGAGAAAGATCAATCGTGACATTCGCGGCACTGATAATACGTTTTTTTCTGTTTTTGGCCTTTCTTGCGTACAGTTCGTGCCCGTAGTGCAGCATATGCAGAACCGAACCATGTGTTCCCCGATTTTTCGTTGTCTTTATAAGGGCACCGCAGCCCTAATAAGGACAATGATTGCCTAACTGGGCTACAATCTTTCTGGTGTTATCGAATAGCAGGAAAAAATTACGGTACACAACGATTTTTTTCTGTTTGCATTCGGCAACTACATAAATTAGGCTTTCTAGAATAATAAAGAACTGGTTTTTTACTTTTGTCTTCACTATTTTCTCCTATTTCGCTTCTTGAAAATGAATTTCTCTCCTCTTCACAGAGTATTTTCACTACTTGAAAAAGACCAGACCTAACAATATCTCCGCATGTAGCTTAAAGCTTCGCAATATCAATTTAGATAGCCGTAATGCGGGTCATGCACATGGTCATACATGTATAGTGTCGTTAACTACCTAATTAAACGACATTGAAAACAGCATCACGGTAACGCATACTCTGTCATAGTTTTCAATACTTAATGAAGCAAACGTGAAGATGATATGAGCGTAGTGCACATACGGTCATAACTTATCATAGTATTTTATTTACTGTGAAGATGATATTGTGTTCACATGAGTGTCGATACGACTTCAAAATATTAAATTAATTGACTACAAATATACACTGCTCGATATTGAAAATGCAACACCAAGAAGGAGTGGTCAGAAATTTATGCAAATTTTAGAGTAGATGCTCACTCAGGAATGAAAATGATGAGAAATGCGCAGCTCTCCGACGCACGTCAATTAAGATATAAGGGAAGGAACGTGCAGAATGAGTAATGTTCGTGCTGTTATTTCTACTAGACAAATTATCGAAGAAATGTTGTTTTTGGCGTGGAGGATACGTGTAATAGGAGCAAATGCCAGGCCACCTTCAATGAAGGCACTTCCAACAAATAGATGATTTTACGAGGGGTATGGTGATCGGACTGAGAAGGGGCGATTGTTCTGTACGTCAAATCGCAGCTGATACCTTCATGGATGCAAGCACGATGCATCGGCTGTGTCGAAGATGGTTGGAACAAAGAAACGAGGCAAGATTGAGGGGTTTAGGTGCAGCCAGAGTGACGTCAGCACGTGTGGATCGACGCATTCACCGACAAGCTGTGGCGGATCCACAAGTCACTTGTACCTTGATTCTGCAGCATGTGCAAGTAACCCAGGATGCTCCCATATCGACCAGAGCCATTTACCGCCGATTGATTGCACGTGACCTGCAACCACGGCGTTCGCTGAGAAGACTGCTATTAACCCCACCGCACAGATGTGAACGTTTGTCATAGTGCCGGACTAGAGCAACGTGGATGACAGAATGGCGAAATTTCGTGTTCTCAGATGAGTCACGATTCTGCTTATTCAGTGACTGTCGCCGCATACGTGTGAGGCGTCGACGCGGAGACGGATCTATCCGGTAGTAACCGTGGAACGCTCCACCGCGCGACAACGAGGCATAACTGTTTGGGGCGATATTTCGTACAATTCCATATCACCTCTAGATCGTATTCTGGGCACTACGACGGACCAACGATGCTCGGATAATGCACTGCTGCCGGTGGCATTCCCCTACCTTCAAGAGCTGCCTAATGCAATTTTTTAGCAGGATAACGCACGACGACACAGTACTTGCATCTGCCAACATGCTCTCCAAGTTATGCAGATGCTTCCCTGGCCACCATACTCTCCTGATCAGTCACCAATTGAACATGTGTAGGATGTGATTGGACGCCATTTGCAGAATCTGCCCCTGCCTCGTTCAGAAGACGAACTGTGACAAATGATTGAAAGGGAATGGAGAGCTATCTCTCAAGACACCATGCACCCTCTTATTGACTCTATGCCTAGACGTGTTTCTTCGTGCATCGCTGTTCGCGGTGGTCCTACTTTCTACTTACCCGGCGCCGTTTTCGCTCTGTATTCTGTCTATCGTTTTGAAATAAAGATCACTTATTGTTCCTTGCTGTCTCTGACTTTGTACCAAATTTCATCACTTTCCGATCACTCCTTCTTGGTTTTGCATTTTCAATGTCGAGCAGTATATTTGGTCATTTACGTGCCACCACCCTTGCTTGTGTAATATAGTATGATATGACTGTTATTATGATATTTCAGTTATGTATGCAACGTATCATTTTGAGTTTCTGAATTAAACCACTTTGATACCTTCAATTCAGCACTTTTAAAAAAAGAGTGAAATAATTATCTCTAGCAAAAATTGAATTAGTTTCAGCTATACCTGATTTTTACTTGAATATCGGGCCTTTTTTTCTCATAGCAGTGCTTTGATTGCATGTGCTAAAATTTTCAGTAGAAAAAAAAAGAAACATTTATCGACTTTATAAGAATTATGCGTCAGTTCCCTGATTTTAAAGACTAAAATCCTATATTTAGAATGAAATCACTTTAATTTTGCTTGTTCATGAAGACAGGCATTGCAAAACAATGGAGAGCTTTCAAAAAGTGACGTTCAAATTAGTTTCATTTATTAAAATGAACATGTTTATTCATCAGTACATGATTTTTTTGTTTTATCCTATTCAATTTAGTTGTTAAGAAGGAATATGAAAAAAAAAACATTCAGGTATAAAAATCTATTCTCTTATAAAGGCAAAATTTATTCATTCAATTATAAATGGTGTTTATTTTTCTTCACAGCCACTCATGTTTATCCAGAAGAAGGGTTCTCAATAATAAACTAGGCAGTCGGAATCAATAATTTTTTAAGTTATGATTCCTACAGTCTAATGAGTTCCATTCTGTTTTATTTATTGTCAGTTCCAATATGGATGTCTTTTCTAGTATAAGAAAAAAAAAATAAAGTAAGGAAATTTATTTAGCAAATTATGACATAAAATTATATTATTTATGTACTGAATTTATGGCATTCTATTAATTTTTATCGCATTACATTCTTATTAAATTCGAAATTACTGTTGAAGATCAAATTTTTAAAAGATATTTATGCAGAAAAATGAACACGTTGGATTATGAAACTGCATTTGAACAGCTGCGCTAAATGTGTTTTTACCGTGAAGTAAGTATGGCAGCAGAGAAGCCAGTCTTACAAAAAAAGGAACGCGTTAACGCACACCATAATAAATGGATATTATTATGTATAACTAAATTAGACTGAAAATGTTCGTGTGAAATGCAACTTCGTACAGGGGTGCCCACAGGGTGGGATTATGGCTCAAGCTGCGCTACCCAAATTTTTTATTTCGAATTGGGATGAAAAAAATTTTATGGGAAAATAAACAATGTAAATATTGTAAAAAAAAATAAACCGAAAAATAGTTCAATTGCTGTAGCTTTAACTAAAATCCTTCTAATTAATGTTCGTTTTTACCTTGATTTTTAAACGCACTCTCTCTCTCCTACACACACACACACACACACACACACACACACACACACACACACACACACACACACACACACACACACACACACACACACACACACACACACACACACACACACACACACACACACACTAATAATAATAATAATAATAATAATAATAATAAACAACGAAAGGAGACAATGTAGCATAAAATGTCGCAGAAAAGCAAAGTCGAAACTAATTTAAATAACTAAATAAATATTTAAACAAATAATATGTTTGGCTATTAAGTGGGGAAATACTCGTATGTGTCTGTTTTATGCCATGAGTCAGGGCAAAGGTAGAGCTACTAGCAATACGCCAATGGCCTAGTTATGACGCGGGCTGTTGGCATATTTCATTGGAATTAAATTAGCTATAGAACGTAGGTGATGCATAAGATCCAAATTACAATGCCAAAAAAGGTGTTGCTTCAAAATATGATTGAAAAAAGTCAACGCCAAGAAAGCACAATAGATACGATCATTCCGAATATAGTTTTGTCTTTTTGAATGTTCAGGATATTATTATTATTATTTATTTTTTGTATCATGAGTAAACATATTTGTGTAACTTTCAACCTTTTACATTAACCTCAAATTTAGAACCAAATAAGTACACAAAATGCCGTGTTTACTGAAATTATTACGTGGGCAGACAGTAATATTCATTCACACTATCCAAAAATCCAAAAGATAGTTTTTACACATATCAATTATAAAACACAAATGTCATACTGCTATTCTGCGAAGTATTGAAGAAAAACAGAAAAAAACCTACTTAGAGTTGTTTGCTTCCTTTTGTGAAATTGCATGAGTGGTTTTATTAAAAACTTCTTTAGAATATATTTGCGAGGGCATACACTATCTAAAGTATTTCTTCTTCTAAAAGAAAGGCGCACATTCGACTTATGATGCCGCCTTTTAGCATATTGCTAATGCTACCATTTTGCGCAGCAATTCCGCATAGCTTATTTTTTTCCTTGTTGGTACGTTCACCAAGTGGCTTGAAATTCCTGAGCAGGTGCAAATATTTTGCTGCAGATTAATCTTTGTCACAAGTGTTTTTGTAAACCCGTTTCTGTTTTTATGCTTTTCCCCTACCCGCTTACCCTTCTGCAAAAAATATTGTGTATTAAAAGCCTTTGCATTTTTTATTAAAAGATAAATAGCGTTGATAACGTTCATGTGTGTATTTAGCAAAGTCATTACATTGAAAATAAAATCAATTTTTTATTAAGTTTCAGTTTATTATAATTTTTTAATGTTATTGAGTCATTATATATTTTTAACACGTTGGTCATAAAATTAATTCAATATACTAAAGGTAAAGCATATTTTTAATACGAATGTAACGAATAACTTTACCACTATTTGGAATTTGGCCTAACCGGCGTTTCTGCAGAATATTTGATTTGCCAAACAGTGAATGATGATTAAATTTTTGCAAAATGTATTCTATATTTTAGCTAGTACAGTTAGAATAAAACTTTCTTAGTAAATAATTGACGGATTCAGGCAAAAGCTGGTAGATAACTTAAATTACCGGATATATTAATTAAAAATTGAATCAGAATTCTATTTCAATTTTTTCGGTGAAAACATTCTTGCACATTCAGAATGCGCGCCAATGCAATGGGCGATGTTTTGTGTGCAGGATAGAGTATGACTGAAACTTATAATCTATATATTGCCGTGGGATGGAATAGAGAAGTAACTGCAAATACAGTCGAGCACGCTTATTAGAATATCGGTTAAAAGAATATACCGCTTATTAAAATACATTTTCAATGTACCAAACTGTTGTAGTGCATTATTTGAATCCCGGATAATGGAATATTCCGCTTATTAGAATATTTTGTCTTGGAAAAATGGCTATTCCATTAAGCGGGCTCGACTGTATTTTATTTTTCATTATTTTTTTTACAGTTTTCCATCTAATGCATTTTGGTTTTGATTTGCAAGCTTGGTTATTTGGGTTACGCTGAAAATAAATCAGAACCTCCCCTCAAATTCCAACATTTTCCTATTGTGTCGACGGAATTCAAAAGGCGTTTTTTCAAATATCTGAAAAATGTATTTCTACAGATATTGCCATTTATCTTCTCGTGGCTGTACGGAACTGGAATAATAACTATTTTTAGGACACTTTAAGTCTGTCAGACGATTTAATTCTTGTCGGATGATCGGAGAAATCTCATTAATTTTGAAGTTTTATCTGTTGCCGTATCCTATTTGTTTATAAATAAAATGCTTGCATTAAACTTAAGCGATGCTTTTAAAACGCTTTTCAATAATCACTTTCAATTTTGCTTTGCAAATTGTAAAACTGAGTTGTAGTGATTAAAAGCCAACAATTCATAGGAAAGTGACACAAAAAGTTTCGTAACGGTTACATCATACTATCTATGATTTTAAAGCAACATTTTAAATTGAGATGTTTTATCAAACTTTGTGATAAAGCGGAAATGTAGAAATAGATTTGATGTAAAACTTAGCATTTTTTTTTCTTAGTTCTCTCACCAGATAGACAGTGGTGGATATACCTTGTCGCAAATGATGCATTTGGGAAGGTTGCTACGACCATAGGGGCTCCAAAGAGGATACAAAAATCTACATGATGAATTTTTTTGTAGTTTTGAAATAGACAAAAAGCCTCCAAAAAATGCGGGCCCCAAAAGATGCGACGGGCTACCAAAGCCTGTAAATCCGTCACTGCAGATAGAAAAATGTGGAACAAAACGAATATCAGATGCATCGACTGGTTGAAAATTAATATCCTCATGCCTCGTAATGAAAAAGATTTACTGTCAAAAAGAATACTTCAGTAGAAAAAGATTACAGCCTATAGTTTGTGAGTCTTTTAGTGCTTACTATAGCTGTGTGACCCGGCTCTGCCCGGTATACCTTGAGAATAAAATTTATGTCAAGTAACGCGTGTCTATAAAAGTCCCGATTAGATTAAAGTCGACATTTTGCGCAGTACGATAAATATTGTGAATCAATCACCAAAAAAGTTTTAAATCCCCGCTACAGGAAAAGCAAAAGCAAGAATTTTATTTGTTTATGTTCAAGAACGAAATGGCAACACCTTTTTGTTATCAATAATTTATTTCACGCTATTTAATTTCTTTCACGCTCGTGCAGACGATTTTTATAAATCCAATTTAAAATGGACATTTCCAAATTTAAAAATGCCCGTATCTTTTTTCAGGGTGGAGATAGCGATTAGTGGTTTTGAAAACCTTCGGAAGGAAACTTTCCTAACAGGTATTTTTTGCGTTCTTTCGAATGAGACCAAGATCGAGAAGATCCGATAAGTATTTCGCTAGATAGAGCCATTTTGAAGTAGAAAGAGCCATTTTGAAGTCCTTTATTCGAAATTCGAACGGATCGGTACTTTTTTCCCGCTCAAAAACCACCCTATGATCCTTAACGGGTGCCAAGTATCTCCCTGCCAAATTTCGTCCATATCCGATGTAAACTGTTGGATTTGTATAAGGTACACACACACACACACACTCACATATATATATATATATATATATATATATATATATATATATATATATATATTATATATATATATATATATATATATATATATATATATATATATATATATATATATATAATATATATATACCCACATATTCTTTGTTTTATTTATATGGATATATGATTAGACATAAATTTTCATTGATATATTATTCTGAAAAAAAATCCCATTAGTTTAAGTTATTTTATTTCATGCTATATAAGTAAAAATAAATTTATAAAACGATAAGCCTTTGAACTTAAACAATGCTTTTAAAGTTCAGAGTATTTAAAAAAAAAATTCAATCATAGAGTACCAAACTGAACGAAACTGAAGACAAAATACGTTTAGGCTTAAGTGCTTTGTAAATTTTCTCTTCTTTGAGATTTCACATTGAAGTGTACTCTCATATAGTAAGCACTTCATTTTTCTAGTGCAAGAAAATGTATTTTTGAAAGCTTTCACCTTTTGTAAACAGCTTGTGTGTATTTATTTTCCTTTCAAAACAAAACATCCTGAGAGATTCAAGATGCTTTGTTTCACTGTTCTGTGCTATAGTTTCATATGCAAAACTAGTGCTTTGAGTTGTTTACTGTTTTACAGTTTGGCAAAGAATTTCCTTTTTTTCTTTCTTTCCGGCTGGTTTTTTGTTTAAAGAGATGTTAAATAAAAATCTTTTATAAAATAACAGTATAGAACAATTTATTTACGTATAGATTGCATTAATTATGCATGTACTTTTCTTGTAGATTTCGTTTAATCTTTTATGGTTATTTTAAAAATAGGTCTAAATTTTCTTTTTTGAAGTAAAGATAAAGTGTTATGCACTAAAAAGTAAAGGTTGAAAATTACTGTCTCATTTAAAAGGATATTTTTCTCACAATATTTGCATTTGCACTTCAATTATAAATTACGCTTGAAGTTATACTTTCCTTTAAAATGAACTATCCTACAGTAAAATATCATACAGAACCTAATAAACCGAACTTAATCCGGAAATTCATTTAGTCGTACATACTGCATAAATAAGATTAAAGTTAGGGCAGTATTGTATTTTGGGTAGGCCGTATTTAGTATTTTTGTAATTTTCTCTTACGCAGTTTTATATTTTATTCCTTTGAATTAGAAACACGATTTTTGCGTGCATTAATTTATCTAAGTGTGAGTACAGTAGTTTATTTATGTACCTTTGATAAATTTATTGGTCATATTGTCGTACACTAGCTGTAAATAATGTACCAATTTATCAGATGTAAAACAAATCATCCAGATACTGAAAAAAATGGATGGTATTTTTAACGCATATATTGTATTTTCAAGAGCCCTTGTAAACAATGTCGCCTCATAATCACGTTTCTTAATATTAAGTGATGCTGCGTGCATTCTTAAATAGTGATTGCAAATAAATATAGCCAATTTTAAATTCAAATATTCAAGCTATTGAGATACTAACATTCTAAATACAAAATAAAATATTTAAAGCAAATACCTTCCACAACAGATCACATTCAAAACGCATATGTAATGAATCGTGAAATCTGCTGAACTGTTTTAAGTACTTGACCATACTAAGGAATTTCTAAACATTGTTTATAATTTATGACTGTCGTATTTCGCATCTAAAAGTGTGAAAAGGCTGAAATTTCATGAAATAATAATATTGTTCAAAGCCATCAACCGTCGCATTAAAATGAAATATTTTGAAGATGAATTTTGACAGTAAATGTTGCATTTGAGCATCATTTCGTCCGTTCTTAATACCATCCATAATTTCTGACAGCAGAAATTTAATTAGTTTAAACGTGCTTATGTTTATGAAAGAAAGTTTTGGTGAAATTTAATTACTGGAATGCTACATTCCGAAAAGATTGTGTCTCAGTAATACTTAATGGGCCTCCGAAGAAAATATGCTATCTCGCTCGTGGTAATACGATATTCGATTAATTTCGATGGAAGTTTTCATCGTAAAGCTGTCTTTCGGCATTTTCCAAAGTAACAAACCGCAAGCGTAATGAAATTTTCATGGCTATCATATCCAAGAGAATTTCATCCTTGCTCAAGGTGGTGGCTCATTTCGATTGTCTTAAGATGTCAGTGCTTGAAGGGGGAAGCGAAATTGGTTTTGGTTTGTCGTGTGCCGTTAATATTTAATGGTTTCGAAGTGTTATGGTTGGAAAAAAGAACGAAAATACTGTCATTGGTTTCACATGTGATTGAGTAATTAGCGTTGTTGATTAGTTGATGCTGTTTGAGATTTTTACTGTCACATTTTTGTTTTTTATCAAGTTCGTTATTGAATCAATTTTTGTTGAAAGGGTAAAGAAACGTATTACTATTTTTCAAGGAATAATAAAACAAAGACGTCAAGTTAAAGAAATTTTTATCATTGAAGAATAGAATTGGAAACATAATGAAAATACTGTCTCACGGTTTCACAGTTGATTGAGTAATTCACGTTGTTGATTAGTTGATGCTGTTTATGATTTTTACTCTCACATTCAGAGCTCGATTATTCTGACATTGGACATGGGGCACATTTCTATTTCAAGGTCCCCACCACTTCATATCAGTTACGTATTACGAGTAAAAAAAATCTTTGCTGTTTATCAAGTTCGTCATTAAATCAACTTTTTTTGAAAGGGTAAAGTAACGTATCATGTTTTTTTCAAGGAATAATAAAAGAAAGACTTCAAGTTAAAGAAATTTTTCGCATTAAAGAATGGGTCATTCCACGTGACGAAACTGGACATTTGGAGCTGTTTTGTGTTTAGATTTTGTTTCATAAATACAAATAAAACAAGCTAGGAATTTTTTGTTGATAGCAACAGTTAAGATTTGTCATGAGAATTACATGGAAAGTCAGAAGCTCATAGTTTTATAGAAAATTATTCAAGGATAAGTAATATAATGCATGACTCATACGTGTCCCATTTCGTCACAGGCATTTTAAAGCTTAAAATTCGGTTATTTTAAAATAAAAAACTAATTTTTAATTTTCTACGTAATTAGTATGACAAATCTTTGCCGTTGCAACCAAAAAAAAAAAAAATCCAAGTGTATTTTATTTGTATTTATAGAACAAAATCTACTGAAAAACAGCTCCAAATGTCCAGTTCCGTCACGTGGAATGGCCCGAATAGAAATCATGATGTTTGCTGGTTTATTGTTTCGCTATGGATACAGTTAAGAAAGCTCTTTTAACACAAACTAATGCGTGTAACTTCAAACAGTATAAAACCATATAAAACTCATGTTGTTGTCTTGCTAAAGTTTTAACAGTAATTACTATAAAGTAGGGGTCATTTCCTCGAGAGGTAGGAATTCTTTATTAACATATGTAAGACAACACAAGAAAGAAGCACAGCACAAAGAGGAAATAACACCCATGGCAAGGGAAAAAATCGAACACGGGACCTCTTGATTTCGAGGCGAAGCTTCTACATCTGACCCACCGAGGTCCCCATGAAACACGTCTTGATAAAAATTCGACTTATGCCCTTTTATTTAAAAGTACTTTGAATGTTATAGATTTTAATTGTTATAGTTAAGATTTCGTACTTTTCGAAAAAACCTTATCATTGCCGAATAAAGAATCAACCAAATTTAATAGTGAGTAAGCATGACAAGACAAAACATGCAACGGTACGAATAAAATAATAAATGTATTTTCGAAACTCCATATTACAGGCAATCCAGTCTTATATACAGTGAACTCTCACTTATGCACCGGCCCGAAGGACCAAGATAAAAAGGCGCATACTTGAGAGAGACATGTAAGTGAACAAGCGTATTTAAAGGACTAAAACACAACACAGTTCTACTGAGAGAATAAATAAGAATGTTTCTATAGAAAAGGGACATATTACTACGATTTGGCAATTACTGTAACGTAACTACAATGATAAAGAGAAAACAAGAATTGTAGCATACCTAATTATAAACTGTTCTCTTTAAAATGATGCATAAGAGATAATTGTCCCTCTCCGAACTCTAGTTCAAGCGGAAAAAATGCCTTCCGTGAGCAATAAAGACGAAAGTGAAGAAAAATGCTTTTTTTAAAGTTTTTTTTTTTTTTTTAACGTTTGGAAAAATTCGGCGTATAAGTGAAATATTTATCATTACAGCGACGCATAAACGACTGGTACTGTCATTATTTTGCTATGGAGTGTGCTGAGATTATTTAAAATCGTCGTATAAGTGAAAAAGGCGCATAAAAGAGGCGGCGTATAAGTGAGAGTTCACTGTACCTTCATTTACATTGCATCTTGGGAATACTGTACTTGTACTAGACTTAACAGCGTTCTCGATATAGTTTCTGCAGTTAATTCTTATATTTTCGTTATCAAGGGCTCTGTATCGAAATTTTGAATGATCCTTACACAAGTATAGTAGATTTTCACTAGGCGTTATGATCATCACAGCTAACAAATTTTAAAAATGTTTAATAGTTAGAAAATTAGATAATAAAGTTGAAAAAAAAGGATTTTTTATGGCTTTGCTTCCTGTTTTTTTTTTTGGAATGAGAGGTGGGCGGGAGGGCAAATAAAAAGTTGTGTAGCATGTATACTTTTAAAAGAACCCGTCTGATCAGTGGACAAACAAAACATTTTCAAGTTGTTTTCTTTATTAATTATCTATCAGAAGGTTACTTACCCTATTCAGCTAAAAAAAGCTTTAGAAACCTGATTTTTAAAGAAAAATTACAAGCTCTTCAGGCCCTGGTAGAAGAACTTCAGTAGTGATATTCTTTGTGCAACTAGATTCTTTTTTTTCAGAAGGGGGAAAAAAACTTTTATTTAGTAGGAAATTGGGAAATAGCTTTAATTGAAACTGAAGGGCAAAACCTTACTTCTAAAAATAAGTTTAATTAAATACTAAACAAAATTATCGATTCCCTTAGTCATTTAATGCGAATTGCCTAAAACTTAGTATGCAATCTAGAAACCCAGAGACACCCAGAAAGCAGCAACAACACACATCCTATTTGTTAGGAGGAAAAGGTCTAGCTCTGCCGAGTCTATATTTTCAGCAGCGGAGAAAACTAATCTCAATATGAAGCCGTGGACGCTAACTCACTTAATAAAGAAACCACCTCAAACTCAGAAATTCCATTATCTGCTTCGGAACGTGAACAAGCAGCACAGGTAAATGGATATTGCAACCTGCTAACCCTAAGCTTATTTGCCAAGGCACGGCGAGAATTGAATTACCAGAAGCATTTGTCTGGTGGTAGATGGGTCAGGACGTCCCAGGAATTTGATATTGTTACCTCCAGTACTGAAAATAGAGTTAGGAACGGAATACGTTAATTGAGTTCGGGCGGAATTTTGTCGATGAAATCTCGTCTAATAATCGAGATTAGCGTGTAGTTCCCCTGAAGCGAAATTAATTTGTCTCATTGACAAACTTCTTATTTGAAAATGCGTCTATGTTTCAGGAGTAAGTAATTTTAATTTGACGTGAAAAGGGTCTATGTTATAAAAAAATGTATATTTATGTTTTTAATTAGCTGTTTTACCGAACTTTGTTCTGGTTTCAAATAAAAAGTTGTGTAGCATACATTCTATTAAGAGAACCCGTCTGCTTAGTGGACAAACAAAACATTTTCTAGTAGTTTTCTTTTTTAATTACTTAAAAGAAATTTACTTTGCCTTTTCAGTTAAAAAAAAAACTTTTGAAACCTTATCTTTAAGGAAAAACTACACGTTCTTCACATGCCCTGGTAGAAGAACTTCAGTAGTAATATTTTTTGTGCAACTAGATTCTTTTTCTCAGAAGGAGAAAAAACTTTTATTTAGTAGGAAATTGGAAAATAGCTTTCCTTGAAACTTAAGGGCAAAACCTTACTTCTAAAAATAAGTTTAACTAAATACTAAACAAAATTATAGATTCACTTAGTCATCTAATGTGACTTTAAAAACGTAGTATGTAATCTAGGAACTCCGAGATACTCAAAAAGCAGCAACAACAGACATCCCATTTGTCAAGAAAAAAAGGCCTATATTTCCAGCGTCGGAGAAAACTAATCTCAATATGAAGCCGTGGACGCTAACTCACTTGTTAAAGAAACCACCTCCGTCTCAGAAATTCCATTATCTGCTTCTGGAACGTGAACAAGCAGCGCAGGTAAATGGATATTGCAACCTGCTAACCCTAAGCTTATTTGCCAAGGCACGGCGAGAATTGAATTACCAGCAGCGTTTGTCTGGTGGCAGATGGATCAGGACATCCCAGGAATTTGATATTGTTACCTCCAGTACTAAAAATAGAGTTAGGGATGGGATACGTTAATTGAGTTCGGGAAGGGATTTTGTCGATGAAATCTCGTCTAATAATTGAGATTAGCGTGTAGTTCCCATGAAGCGAAATTAATTCGTCTCATTGACAAGCTTCTTATTTGAAAATGCGTCTATGTTTCTGGAGCAAGTAATTTTAATTTTACGTGAGAAGGGTCTATGTTATTAAAAAATATATTTATATTTTTTATTAGCTGTTTTACATGACTTTATTCGAGTTTTAATGCTACATGCCAATCAGAAGAGAAGAATATTGCTACAAAATAACTCGCAGGGAAGGGAAAGGAAGGTGGAAGGCTTAATTTCTACTTGTAAGAACTATGAAACAACACATTCGGTTACACTACACACGTTTTTTAATTTAACCGGTTTTGAAGACAAATCTGAACACTGCTTTTTTTTTTCGGTTCAGAATTTCTGAATTAAGAGCCATAATAATAAAAATGATAAATAAAAGTTAAATTGTAATGTTCTACTTTGTTTTTTTAATATGCTTATTTGAGAAATAATTTAAATGTTTTAATTTTTTGAATAATGAGAACCAAAACGTTATGGCTAAGAATTTTAAGCTTTCGTATTAAGTTATTTTTTTTACATATTTATATATCTCGTAAAATATTACTCCAGCAAGTTTGCCCAACATTAAATAAACATAAAAAAAGTATAAGTTTTTTGCACATGAATATGCTATTTCTGTGAGTAAGTAGCAAAATAAAAAATAATAAATAATGAAATAAATAAAAAATAAACTGAAAAAAAAGGAAAATGCAAAAACAGATCTCCAAATATTTATGAGCGCATAAACAAAAGTGAAAACAAATGCAATGTGTTTGTTCCTCAAATTGCCACATGAATGTGAACCATAAAAGATAATACAACCAATCCTTAGTGGTTTCCATACGCAAATGAAAAACACCTGACATTCAAATCAGCTCAGTGCCCCCAAATAAGCCGCAATTTGTGCCAAAAAAATCGTCATATAAATTAACTGTTCAAAAAAAATTCAATTTACATGGAAAAAAACCCGAAACATTATCACACGAAACGCATTTGCGGCCATTTTATACACCTGCCGCCCTAAACCTTGGGGAGACATAAAAATTTAAATCTGTCTTCCTCTTGCATTATAACCAGAGTAACTAAAATCATTCTCGAGCAACAACAACAACAAAAAATATCAAGAAATATGCAATGATTCGCACGGCTACTGCGCTATAAAATGCTCGTAGACAGCATTGAATTGTAAACTAGCGTCGAAGTTTCGCCCAACCATCTGTGACCCAAGTTCAGGTTTGGAACGTGTATTGTCGCTTGCTCCACCCCCCCTCGTCTCCACCCTTTTGGTATTGATCGCCGGAATTGTCGATCTGGCTTCTTGGGAGAGCTTATTTCATGCGTGTTTGAGTTTAAAGGGGCCATGCTCTTTTCCGACGATAATTCAGAAGGAGAGGTAATTCTTCTCCTCGGGCATTTTTCGGCTTCGTCCTTACAGGAGCAATTAGTGTTTTTATTTTTAATTTCCGCCACTCCCATCCGGCGGTTATTATTACCCCTGCGAAGCTAATTAGTTGAGGTATGATTTAAGGGGACCGTTTTGAGCTGGTAATTAGTTTCGCAACAGTTACGGAGTGACGAAATGGCCTCGGCACGAAGTGGCAGGAATGCTCTTGTTTTAAATTTCTTTTTTTTTTTCTCTTCTCTCCACTCGGTGAACAATGGGATTAATTTTAATGACAATTTCTGTTTCATGATATCACGAAGCTGCAAGGCATTCAATGTGATGCTAAGAAAATTGTTCCAAGTTAAATTCCAGAGCTTGCGTATTCTCTTTTTTTCTCAATTTTATTAACATGAGTATAAAAATTAATAGTTTTTCAAAAAAAAAAAAATATATATATATAAATTCCAGGATTTTCATTTTTAAAGATTCTTTTGTAAAAGTTGACAATTTTAAGGGGACCAGAAAAAATATTTGTATATGTTACGGCCAAAGAACGAAGTTCGGCAAATTCTAGAATTGGCCGGCCCTATCGCACATTGGCCGTGGCGTGTGGCCAATGTCCGATGTACTGGAAATGAATTGCGTATATGCGACTTTGGCCGGCCACTTCCCGCAATGCCCGAAACTCCCTGGTCAATGTGAGATGTGTAATTTCAGTAGATAATGTGATTATATTTTTGTTTTTTTTTCTCCAAGGGAGAAGAAATTTTCATAAGAGACCAGGAGTTTTTTGGTGCTGTGAGAGCCTTACTCACTAAATCTTCTACTTTCAGACTACCTAGGGCCACCGTACCTCTTTGGCTTTTTGGCTAGGATGATCCCAGGTGCCTGAGAGGGGCGGATTCGTTATAAAACTCCTTTGTGGCTGCTATAATGTAATTATCATTATCGTTATAGTATACAAACACATAAGATTTTCTCATGACCTTTTTCTTCTGACTTAGGCCACTCGCCCCAGCTCCATGGCATTTCGCGAACTGGCTGGCCAAACCCCGAAATCAAGAAAAGATCGGACATTGTCCGGTCATATTGAGCCGATATTGACCATTTTGCTAAATGGGCAGCCAATTCGAGAACTGGCCAACTTAGTTCTCTGGCCGTAAGGTATACAATGATAGATAAGAAGAAATAAAGCTACAAACAATATTTTCACTTTTTTAACCAGAGCATCATTATGTTTTGTCTTCTTGTTGGTGGGTTGAAATATTTTTAGCAAACAGTCCGTGCAATTAAAATAACTTATGAATTTGTGTAAAGTTGATTGGTAGTGAAAAGCATGAATATGATAAATATTAAATAAACAAGTAATTAAAAGTAATTTTCTAGGAAATCCTGATGAATGCTCTTTATTCCTCTTCTTTCTTTTGACTGAGAATTCTGGTGCAATCTTTCAGGAAAATTAGTAAAACGTTCTGTTGTAGATACACTACCACGAGTGCTGCGTTACTTTACAATAGATATATCGGTTAAGTTACTGAATAACAGTGGAGGCATCACTGCTGCTACCGTATTTATGCAGTAAGGTTACACATTTTTTTTACAGTGAGCATTTGGCAAACTGGTTAGTTTATTGTACATTACAAAATATTTTATTATTTATAAAACAGTATAAAATTATTTTTTGAAACATAAATGATATCCCACAGCAACCTCCTCTCATCAAGTTCTTTTTTCTGTAGCAATTAATAGCATTATTTTAATTTTCATCTTTATCAGGCAGTTAATAATTTCTCACTCGGTGTTATTTACTTGGTGTTAAATTAACCAAAAGATTTTATAAGTGTCGTGATGTACCATTTCAAACTGTATTGAAAAGCACTGGAAGCGGAATAAAAGTAAAACGAAGAAGTATTTACTTATTTGGACAACTCATAGATAATTTCTCACAAGTGGTTTTACGCTTCTTGAATTCTCTATCGCTTTATTTTACAGAAAGAGGGCTTTATTGCTTCAATTAATGTTTGTTCTTTTGCATTTGGTTTTCCATGTGCTTGAGACAATAAATGTCCTTACACATTTGATTGGCTTCTCTTACGCTCAATGATTATTTAAATCCTCCCTGAATTAAATTGCTTAAATTAGGAGAAAAACAATATCTTGATAGAAAGTTAAATATTTCTCCAATTAGTTTATGAATTCATTTAAAATAAAAGATTGACCTTGATGCAAAAGAGGAACTACTCATTTAAACGGAAAAGCACCGTTAACAAAGCATGAAAAATTGCAAATTGTTTGCTTCGTTGACGTCGTTTTATCTATTTATTTTCTGTACAAAATGATCGTTTTATTTCTTAACAATTCATTTATTTGGATAAATTTTGTTCCTGAAATTCATGTTTAAGCTCGCTATAGAAAGTTTCATTTACTTCAATCATACTACCCCCCAACTTGTTATTTTAACAATAGTTTTAGTTTTCATCAGAAACTTGCACATTTCCTTGAAACTCTGCTCAGACAACTGATGTTGTTTTTTCCAAAGCAACTGTTTATTAATGTTATCGAATGTTTGGTCGCACTAAAATTGCAGATTGAGAAATTGAGATACGTGTTTTGAGACTACAAGGAAACCTTTTTAACCGACCTCGGCAAAGCCTAAAGGAAGGGTTATGTTTTTAGCAGTCTGGCTATGTTTGTGGTTAAGGATGCGTAGCTCCTAAACTATTCATTAGATTTTGATGAATGAGGTGCCAATCGATTCGTTTTTGAGTCTCGAGTGCCAGAGGCTACTTTTTACTACAATTTAAAAAGAGGAGAGATCGATTATTCCTAGACAAGCGCCGATTTTTAATCGTTGTTTTTGTATCTAAGTGTGTTTCAGTTCAAACAAAATTCGCAATCAACAATGAATTTCCAGTTTAAGGCTGACCTAGATTTTAGCATAAAATTAGTTAAAAGCAATTATGACTCAAGTTCTAATTGCATTAGAACATTTGAACGAAGTGTGTCTGATGCTTAATACACTGGTAACTCACAACCTGTTTTACTGCGCTCCGGAAGCTGCCAGCACATGTGCTTTATGTCACTCAGTCATGGAGGTGTCAAAAAAGGCTTAGTTATTAAGACATTTTTTTTTTCTGATTGTTTATCAAACTGACACACATAAATCGTAGCCTATGTCTCCTGACTCTAAGCTACCTACTCAACAAGTTTTAGCCATATCGGTACAGCCGTTCTTGAGTTATAAATAGTGTAACTGACACGACTTTCTTTTATATATATATAGAAGATAGTTAAATTTGTTTCAATTCATTATTTTGCACATGCATTTTTCCAATCAAACTTGAGTGTCAAGGCTTTTGTTTGTTCCTTTGAAACATTTATTGTACTTGTTGCTGTCTTATGCCAACTAAGCTGGCAATTTGGGGTGCGCTTCTAAACTTTTCGAAATGGTTCCGTAATTTGGTGTTAAGTCTGACTTCCACAGTACACACATACCATAAGGACAATTTTATAGGGTGGGCATTCATTCACAATCCAACAAGACGTTCACATAAAGCATTAAAGAGAGAAAGTACATTTATGTCCCAGCCGGCATTCGAACCCAGAATCTCCTTGTTTGCTGACCACTAGAAAAGATGGCTGCGAAACAAGCATTGAATCGTAATATAAATAAGAATACAAAGGTTGGAGTTGTTGAATAAGATGTTTGATCTTAAGTATTTACATTTCTATGACTTTAAGTATGATAAAGGTTTAGAATAAAAGTATTCTCGTAACACTTAGTTGAAGAATAATTTGAAACGATTGCAGTTTTTTTCAATAGATATTATACAAACATATTTTCGCCTGAAAAGTCTTCAGGTTATTATCACGTTAAATGTTACTTGTAACTGCTTGTTTTATGAGTTACTAGCGGTATCCGCACGGCTTTGCCCGTGGTATAAAATTAAAAGTTCATTTGTAAAATAATTGAAAAACAGAAAAAATGCTCTATTTTAGTTGTAATTCAACTATAATTCCTTCAAAGTAGGATATAAAAATCTGGTATGGACCCCACGCTACCTATTTTTACGTGTAAATTTCTTAGTAGATGCCTTAAGTGCTAAAATAGTGCTTGGAGTGAGCAAGATAACAGTTCAAACATTTATATCCCTAGTTTGCCACGAAACAATGCAAAAAAAAGTTTTACAATGATTAATCCCCTAAATATCGCCGATTTTAACGTCATTCAGTTGATTTTTCGCAAAATATCGCCAATAGCGCCAAATTGAATCCAAATAAGAAAAATAAAACATTTTTTTTGCCAACGTGGCGATATGTCGCCAAATTGGCGGCAAATACTTGGCGACCAAAAGTTTGGCGATATATCGCCAAGTGGTCGTGCCAATTCATATCGCTTTTGTCTGCATTGAAATGAACACTGATTTACTCCATAAAAGGGGTAAAACACCCCTTGGAACATTCGAATGCAACCCCAAGGGAAGAAGCACAAAAATAAGCCAAAATAGAAAATAAGAACAATTTTGTTGCTCACAGAAACCAACAGAAATCTTACCAAAGTTTAAAAGAAGAAGAAAGTTTTCTTTCCTAGCTTAAAAAACAAAACAATACATTTTCCGAAATTAAACACTTTAAAAAGAACGATGCAATATCGCAATTGATACGATATTTGGTTAATCTGTGCTTTAGGTACCCTTTTTTCGCTAATAGGCGCGCCAAGCGTGGTAACCCTGGCTATTTTGCGTAGTTTCTCTCGGAGCTTTCAAATCCGCGAGACACGCAAAAACGCTCCAAGGTCCCAAAGCATTTTCACCGGGAAAAAGACAGGGTTGCCAGAGAATTGAAACAAAAAAATACTACGCCTCCTCTTTAAAAAATATTACAAAATACTACTGTTTCCAAACGTTGCCAAAATCAATGTTGCTGAAATGCAAAATCTATGAAAATGAAAAAAAAAAAAAAAAAAATCCGCCAAATCTTTGGAAACAGGGTTGCCAGAAAAATACTACGCTCCTTATTTGGGCCGAAAAAATACAACCGTAGTAGCAAAAATACTACGTCTGGCAACGCTGGAAAAAGAACGAAACAAAAATAAGTATGAACACGTAACCATGGTAACAACATGAAAAGTTGATTTCCGTTGATAAAATATAATTCATTTCATCCCTCTTTTCAAACAAATTTTATCCTCGAGCTATTACATTTAGAATCGTTTGGCTTGCTTTACTGAAGGTAAGCCTTGAATTCCGGGATTCTTAAAACAATTGTTACAGCTCTCCTGATAATCGTAGAAACTTCGAAAAAATGTCATTTTGTGCAGAAAATTTCAAGCTTTCGAATGAGATAAGACTTGAAAATGTGTATGAAATATTTCTTCCCTATTTTATCAAATTTCCGCTAAGAATTCGAATAGAAAACGAACGAAATGGAATTTTCGAAAAATCGCTTCGAGGTGCAAAACTACATGCTACAAACTAATTTTGTGCAAAGTGGCGTGAAAATCGACCGAACGGTTTTGGCGCTACGCGCGTAACAGACAGACAGACAGACAGACAGACAGACAGAAAGAAAGAAAGAAAGAAAGAAAGACAGACCCACCTTCAGCTTTATTATTAGTAGAGATGTGTAGAAAAACGGACTAAGCAAATGCACGATTCATATATGACGAATGCACGTGCAGGTTTCTATTGACTTCTTTCGCATATTTTGAGATTTTACTTACTTTTGATGGTTCTTGTTTAAATAAATATTGAAAGGAGGGAATATTTATCAGTTGTGCACAATATTTCAGAAGAGTAATTGTAAAAGTAGAGGAATATAGGTCAAAGTGAAATGGCGGGTCAAAGTGAAATGGTAACATGTTTTCACAGTTTGCAGCGCAAACCTATCTAGCAATATTTTAACTAAGAAACTAGACATATATTTAAAAAATAAGTAACTCCATAGATCAACAACAACAACAACAACAAAAAATATGCAAGCTTTTTTCGAAATTTGATACCTTTATTGTAATACTAGCGGTACTCGCACGGCTTTGCCCGTGGTATAAAATTAAAAGTTCATTTGTAAAATAATTGATATAGCAGAAAAAATGCTCTATTTTAGTTTTATTCAACTATAATTCCTTTAAAGTGATATAAAGATCTGATATGGACCCCACACTACTTAATTTTATGTGTAAATTTCTTAGTAGATGCCTTAAGTGCTAAAATAGTGCTTGGAGTGAGCAAGATAACAATTCAAACATTTGTATCCCTAGTTTGCTACGAAACAATGCAAAAAAATGTTTTACAATGATTAATCTCTTAAATATCGTCGATTTTAACATCATTCAGTGGATTTTTCGCAAAATATCGCCAACAGCGCCAAATTGAACCTAAAAAAAAAAAAAAAATTTCACCAATTTGGCGTCAAATACTTGGCGATCAAAAGCTTGGTGATATATCGCCAAGTGGTCGCGCCAATTCATATCACTTTTGTTAACCAATTCATATCACCTTGCATTGAAAACACTGATTTACCCGATAAATGGGGTAAAACACCCCCTTGGAACATTCGAATGCAACCCCAAAGGAGATGGACAAAAATAAGCCAAAAGAGAAAATAAGAACAATTTTGTTGATAACAGGAACCAACAGAAATCTTACCAAAGTTTAAAAGAAGAAGAAAGTTTTCTTTCCTAGCTTAAAAAACAAAACAATACATTTTCCGAAATGAAACACTTTAAAACTAGCTGTCGTGGCCGTCACGAAACTTTCTTCTATATCTATCTCATGAATTCCAGTTACAAAATAAAATACGTACTCGCCCGAATAATTGGAGACAGCTCCAATTTCCCAATTATCGTAATAACCCTGCAAATGCAGAATCAATGAGCGAAATTGGAAATCATTGCAAAAGCCTTGTTTAGATTAATTGCAAACATTTTATTTGTTAGTAAAAAAGAAACTGGCAACAGTTAAAAATTTCAAATCATTGAAAGTTTTCAGCTGTTTTGATAATTAAATAGCGTGAAAGCGATTTTTTAATGAATTAATTTTTCGCATTGTTGACTAAGCGCAAAAATCACCCCACCCTCCCCCTGGGGCGATTGGCGCCAAAATTTAATCGATGCTTGCTTCCATATTGGGTTAGTGTTATTCCAAATTTCATTCAAATCTCAGCAATATTTCTCGAGATACAGTAGGTGCAATGACAAAATAAGCACTTTTAATTGCTCCACCCCCCTTTGAGATATTGACACACAAATTGAATCAGCACTTGTACTCAATAGGGTCTACCTATGGACCAATTTTCGTTTGATTTCGCCTGTTACTTCCTGAGATATAGCAATCACCTCCGCGCAGAACACGTGCGATTGCTCCACCCCCCTTTGGGATATTGACACACAAATTGAATCAGCACTTGTACTCAATAGGGTCTACCTGTGGACTAATTTTCGTTTGATTCCGCCGGTTACTTCCTGAGATATAGCAATCACCCACGCGCAGAACACGTGCGATTGCTCCACCCCCCTTAGAGGAATTCGCTAAACAAAGTCAGGTGCACCAGTTCACATAGTGGTACATATGTGCAAAAATTTTTGTTCGATTTCATGCAGTAGTTTTTGTTCTAGCGCGGCCACAAAAACTGGTCACACACATACAGACTCACACACAGACAGACACACAGACAGACACACACACAGACAGACATTTTCCAAAAATGGTCGAAATGGACTCAGCGCACCTCAAAACGTGCAAATCCGTCAAAATTCGACATTCGAAAATTTTCACGAAACCAATACTTTCTTCTATATATTAGATATAGAAGAAAGTAAAAACGATGCAATATCGCAATTGATACGATATTTCGTTAATCTGTGCTTTAGGTACCCTTTTCTCGCTAAATGAAAGATAGGCGCGCCAAGCGTGGTAACCCTAGTTATTTTGCGTAGTTGACTTTTTGAAAACGCGCCAAGCAGGGTCCCAAAGCATCTTCACCGGGAAAAAGACACGGTTGCCAGAGAATTGGAACAAAAAAATACTACGCCTCCTTTAAAAAAAATATTACAAAATACTACTGTTTCCAAACGTTGCCAAAATCAATGTTGCTAAAATGCGAAATCTATGAAAATGAAAAAAAAAAAAAAAAATCCGCCAAATCTTTTAATTAAATCATTAGTATATTGGAAACAAGAATGCCAGAAAAATACTACACTCTTTATTTGGGCCGAAAAAATACTACCGTAGAATCAAAAATACTACGTCTGGCCGTAGCCTACGAAGATTGACGCTGGCAACCCTGGAAAAAGAACGAAACAAAAATAAGTATGAACACGTAACCATAGTAACAACATGAAAAGTTGATTTCCGTTGATAAAATAATTCATTTTATCTCTTTCCAAACAAATTTTATTCTAGAGTTCAACCATTTTATAATCGTTTGGCTTGCTTTACTGAAGGTAAGCCTTGAATTTCGGGATTCTAAAAACAATTGTTACAGCTCTCCTGATGATCGTAGAAACTTCGAAAAAACTTCATTTTGTGCAGAAAATTTCAAGCTTTCGAATGACATAAGACTTGAAAATGTGTATGAAATATTTCTTCCCTATTTTATCGAATTTCTGCTAAGAATTCGAATAGAAAAAGAACGAAATGGAATTTTCGAAAAATCGCTTCGAGGTGCAAAACTACATGCTACAAACTAATTTTGTACCAAGTGGCATGAAAATCGACCGAACGGTTTTGGCGCTACGCGCGTAACAGACAGACAGAAGGAAAGACAGAAAGAAAGACAGAAGGAAAGACAGAAAGAAAGAGAGACAAACTTTCAGCTTTATTATTAGTAGAGAAGATTCGTGGTTTTTCAAAAATACTTCGTGTAATTATAAAATGATAAAATTTTTGTAATTATTATTTAAACTATTAATAGAGATCTACTGATGTCCAGTGTTGTCCATATTTAGCTTATATTGGACATTTTTTTTATTTTAAACGTTCAATGTAATTTGAAGTGCAAGCGGGGCAAAGTAAAATCATTTCGTTTACTTATTCATTCATTTATTATATCACGTAAGTATTTCTTCATTTACTCTTTTATTTACATTCTTTTACTAATTTATTTATTTATTTACTGATTCATTAACATATTTTTTTTTTTCATTTTTTATTTTATTCACTCATTTATTTTTTCTTCACAAAAAATATTAGAAAAAATAATATTGGTCTCTAACTAAGCTTTGTTTACCATTTTTTTTATTATATGAGTATTTAATTAACTTAAGTATATCTTATCCCAAACAAAACGGAATGCAAATTTTGAAACCTCCGCGAATTGCATGGGAAATATTCATATTCTCCATTGCGTTTTAGATATATATTCAGGACACGACAAGATGAAAAGAAGTGATTTCTGAATTCCGTGACAGTTAAAAATATATTTTTTTGCAAGTTTATGTAATAGTAAGGCGTGTCGGAGTGCGATACTCTCTCCATCATACAAAAGAAATTTTTGCGAATTTCGCTCACGTACAGACATTGTAATTGAAATATATTACGCTCTTTTACTTTTTCAAGTAGATAGTGGTCCGTTGTTTTTTGTAGAGATTCCATTGCCAAAGAATAACTGAACATTTGAGAACATAGGTGATTTTTAAAGAAAACGTTCTATTTTTACTTGATAAATTTATGTATTAATCTGCATAAAAGACTTGCGATTTAATCTTAGTTATGTGAAATTACATAGTTATCTAAAGTATAAGAATAGATGTTCAGAGCAAGAAATTCGAAGTAGAGACTCAAAGTAAAATAAATGAATTCTGGAAGCTATTAACTAGTGAGCATGATGCCGGCGGTGTGAAGGTGAAGAACGAAAACATACTTTTGTAACGGGCTCAAATCAAAAACTACTTTCGAAATTTCCTCTTGCGAATTACCTAGATTAAAGTCTTGGCCTTTTTCTCTTTTGAAAAATGAACGTAATCGAGCAGTACCTATTTCACAATATAGCTTTTTCAGTTTACAGTGAATATGTTAAAAATGTTTGCGCTGTAGGTTAACGCAGTAAACCTTCGTTTACCTTTTTCTGCCGTTTTAAATACTAGATTGCTTCACCAAATTTACAAAGTTATGTTTGAATTACTTAAAATTCTATAAATGCTGATAAATATATTCTGGGAAAATTCTTGTCATCCTTCAAAATATTTTCTGCTCGATAATTTAAGATTTATTTTTTTGTTATGTTTTAATCTGTTGAAAGGAAAGAAATGGTACAAATTGATATTTTTACATAATGTTTTCATCTTTTCTATTTTCTCAAGATATTTACTCCCTGTGGACGTATTTACTTTTCATTTTTTATATTCAGTTATCTTTTTTGATAATATTCTATCTTTATTTAATTTCACATAAAAGCATTTGAATATTACATTCAACAAAATCTTCATTTGAACTATATCCCGCTTGGGAAATGAGAGTTAGAGCTAATGTTAAATGCCATTATTTAACCCAAATCTTAATACTGTTTATAAAGCAGTTGCTCTATAAAAGGATTTTTGCCTCTAACTTGTTCACTTTCGTATTCCATGCTGATGAGGGCATAATAAGCCCGAAACTGCAGTCCATGGATCGAAATTGAACGAGTTGGCGGTGTACTGCATGTTTCTTAATACTGTTGTTTAAACAAATGAATGTTGTGATAGTTGATTGTATGTGAGTTTATTTTATTGTACATGTACATTATTCAAACTAATCGAGTCACATTTTCATTCCAACATTTTGATGTTTGTTATTTGTATTTAAAGCTCAGCACACACATCAAGTTTTAAGAATGTTTCGAAGAACTTACAACTGTGAATAGATACTTAAGGCTCAAATGCGATTACGATGGTCGATAATAAGTCACTAAATCGTAAACAGTAGCTGTTTCTTACCTATTTTACTACGTTAAAGCAAAAAATAATCATCAAACATGTCTGAGAAGCAGGGGCGGATACAAGGGAGGGCGATCGCCCCTCCCGTTATGGACTCTCATCCAGTAAATTTTGAGCGCAAAAAACTTTATTTTATACAAGTTATAATAAGGTTGAAGGAAGGAAATTTGGGTTTTTCTTCGGAAATGTTTCGAAATTGAAGTCCAAAACTTTTGTGATCAATAATTAAAAACCAGTATGCATAGTAAAAAGTAGCTAATAAAGTCAACCCCCCTCCCTTGCACAAGTTCTAGACCCGCCCTTGCTGAGAAGCTTAGGTAATTTTTTGGTTATCATTTATCAGATACATATATTGAATAGATAGCAAAAGGATATTTTTCCATATAATTTTACAGTAAACATCGAATTATTTGCCCTCCGCAATAGTCAACCTAGGAAGAAAAATGTTGGGCGTGACTGTGTGTTACGAGTACGGGCATTAAGAACGTCAGATTTCCTTATTAACGATACAGAATTCTCAGAACACATGTGGGGATGTGAAATTAGAAGCTTCGTTAAATCTCCAATATAGGCAATAGTCAATTAGGTGGCGTTCTGCATTGCAAAAAATAAATTGTTTTTTAGGGTATGATACTGGCAGCAGAAATTCCAATTTGAAACTGTTGAATGAATAGTAATAAACTATAAAATTGGCAGTCATATAGATATTATTGCTAATTTTACAGTTTATTACGGTGTATTTTACAGTTTTAAACTGGAACCTCTTCTGCTACTATTATACTGTAAAAACAGTACTTTATTTTTTGCAGATTATGCAGATATTTTTTGCGATCTCTCTTACACCACTTTTATTGTATACAAGTGGAGTGGGAGTGGCAAGTAGCAATGGCCGTAGGCAACTCCGTTTGGCAAGTAGCAATGGCCGAAAAGAGAACAAAGAGAACAAAGTAAAAGAGCAAAAAAAAGGGCATCGTAACTGTTAGGGCCCTGCCGGGACCTTTCCATAGGAACCGGGGGGGGGGGGGTAGGCTATGTAATCCATTTTACGTTTCTGCTTTATTTTTCTGATTTACGTCAATGTGGAGCAGGGCCCTTAGTCCTAAACAGAACAAAGTCTAAGACTTTGTACTGAAAGGCGAGAGTCTCTAAGGTGGGAACTAAAAGGTGAGAGATAAGCTCTACACAAAATCATGAAATCGAAATTAATCATAATTTCATAATTTATCAATCACAGCCCATTTTATACACCTTATATCTCATTCCCACAAACTTTTCCCTCTCTGAGAATCATCAAGTAATATTGGTTTACATATTTGAGAATAATTTTGACGAATAATTCAAAAAATAAAGCAACCGCATTTAATTCGCATTCTTGAAAGTTATTTTAAACGTGGAAAACCTCATCGCCAACACAATTTCGGAATCATTTCCTGATAGCCCTGAAGAGGTTTTGCGCTGAAGTTTAAGTTAATTAAAAGATTTTGTAATTAAAGGATTATTTAATTTTCCTGGGAGTTTGAAAAATTACTTCGAACATTTTTCCTCAGGGCATTTTTCTCAAAAATAATGAAATCTCTTAATTAATGAGATTTCGCTGCGGGACTTCATCGGTGTGGTAGTTTGTAATGAAAGCAGTTTTGGGGGTGAAAGAAGGTTTTGTTGATTAAATATCCAATCACTGAGTCAAAAATGCACGTTTTCTGAGAACAAATATTTTTTCATTAATACTTTTTCTTTCTTACCGAAAATGTTTTCAAAGTAAATATGGAAAAAATTAATCAGAAAAGCAGATTTCTAATACTATTATAGATTGGTATAGCAGTTTCAGCAAAAACTGGATTTTCTATGCTGCATTTTACAATCAACACATAATTTATTCTTCATTCTATGGAATTATATTTATTCCTGAAAAATAAGTAAATAAATACATAAATAAAGCATTATTTCTACCATAAACATTAAACATGGTAGTTTTATAAAACACAAAAAAATTCTCTGTAATCAATTGGAGGGGAAACTAGCAATCTAAATTCTGCTACAAATCATGTTTGTAAAGCTACAGATAGAAAAATACCGTTCTGTTTTTAGGAATATATTTTCGTTGGATTATTTTATCAATTTGGTAGAATTAGTGAGTCTGTAATGTTATTTTTAAATTGAGCATGCATGCATGCATACGGATAGCAGAATGTGGTAAACAGGCGACATTTTTTCCCCGCTTGTCAAAAAATCTCATTTGTTGGTATATGAGTAATATTTGATCATTTTACTAGTGTATTAGACTTTATTATTTGGTCCTTAGTAAGAATAAATTGTTCACATTGTCACAGAGCAATTCCTTTATCATGTAAGAGACAATATTGGGCAGTGATCGCTTCACTTAAATATGTTCACTTAAATTATGTTTTAAAAAAGACAAATATTATAGCCGCAATTAATAATCGGAAAAAACATTCAAAATCTGAGTCATTCAAATGGTCGAATAGAGAACATTTGATCTTTTACTTGGCTTTAATCAAAGCCTTTTAATAGCGATAATTTTTGAAACTTACGTTTTGAATATTGCTTTGCTAATATTTTTGTTTTCAGTTTTTATAGGTTTTTAAGAATAATTAAAAGATTTTTGAAACTTACATTGCAAAAAATAAACCGTTGTTTTTACAGTATAATACTGGCAACAAAGGTTTTAAAACTGCAAAATTCACAGTAATAAACTGTAAAACTACATCTTTTGCAGTTTATTACTGTAAAGCAGCTTTTTGACCGTTTATTACCATAATTTTAGTTTATTACCACAAAAATTAGCAGTATTATACTGTAGAAACAACATTATAATACTGGCAGCAGAGGTTCCAGTTTAAAACTGTAAAATGCACAGTAGTAAACTGTAAAATTAGTACATTTTAAGCTTATTGCTATGAAATTAGCTGTATTATACTGTAAAAACAACATTAATTTTTTACAGTGTAGGTGTTACTTTTAAAGATAGTATAAACAAACACTTACAGAACTTTCAAAAGTTTTGGCACCTTACCACCCTTCCAAATATCTTATGGAAATCTTTAAAACAGTTTATGAACTATTCAAGAAATAAATAAGCAAATTCAAGATAAATGTTATTAGTGCAAAAACTATGACATTTTATTAGTTGTTTTTCTTTGCGCTGACATAAACTTTATTGTTAACATTTAACACAGAAGCAATTTCCGAAAGATTCAATAAACATGAATTTCACTACGCTATGTGGTGCAATTAATTATGATGAATAACGATCCTAAGTACCCTCTTCGCACAAAAGAACAAAACAGCAATAATTGTAACTTTCCCATATCCATTTGTTTTATTTGTTTAGACCCATAAAACAGTCGTTAAATAAACACGCCATCAATGTATGATAAACTAAGTTCGTTCAATTTAAGTGGCAACAGCTCTTGTCTTTACGGAGGCATAAAATAATCGAACAACTAATGCATTCACCCTATCCTTTGATGACTTCAGGATCAAGAATCATAAATTATTCTTCATCACTCGAGGCACAGAATCTATGTTGCCATTAATGGCTGTAAACTTGTATTTGTTTTGACGATGTATGTGATCCTTTTGTGGTAGAGCTTCTTTTCTGCTAAGATTAATGGTAATACTTTCAAACTCTTGCTTCTTATTAGTTAGTGAGACTGTCACACGCAAACCAAATAAATTTCGTTTAGTAAACTAAAAGGCACATAAATTAAAATTAATTTGAATGATGAAAGTTTTAGTTAGAATAGCTCAAATCGATAAAAAAAAAGTAAATATCTCATTAAAAATAGGGTTGCCATGTTTTCTCTCAAGAAGGCATAAGTATGGGGCAAAACCGGTAAAAACAGTCTTGGCAAATGCAGATTTTTACCTAACGGACTAAAAAAATAATTTCTGCTTTATTTACGGAGATAAGATGTAACTATGTTAATTTTTATTTAATGTAACTCAAATCTCACAAATTTAATGTTTTTAAGCTCGAAATTTTCAATACATAGCTATAATACTAATCCAAATATTTAGTTTGTGTTGTACCTATTTGTTTTCTGTAAAAACGTGCGTAGTTAATAATAAATAAACCACGTGTAGTGGTAGGCACGTAGAGTATTGGCACTAGAATGTTACACACATTTCATAATGAAAAAAACTTCACACTATTTGTTCGCGCCTGTCTTGAAATGTTGGATTTTAAAAGTACATTATCTAATACCACTTTAGTAGAAGTAATTGTTCAAACCATTAATTTTTTAACACAATACAAATACCCATCCCTTTGTTAGACGTCACACCATTTCTAACTAGAATCGTGATTAATCATAACGTGACAGTAATTTTTCATTCTTTGTCTAGCCCACAGAGGTAAATTCCTGATCGTAATTGCAGGTCCTCTTTACTTGTCATCCAGTGAATGACGAACTTTGGCAGCATTTCCTAACCGGGGGACAGTCTGATGCGTGGAAATTAACGAGGACTTCAATGTCACACCCAACCGAGGGAGGGATATGAATCCCCTAATGGCTGACGAGTGAATAGATCGTGCATTTGGCAAGTGTGAAAGCTCTTAGAAGATGTTTGATATTATCTGTTAGTTGGCAGTTATCAAGTTGACGTCCGTGAACTGATGATCTGAAAGGTGATCTGTCTTAAGGTGGATTTATTTTTTATGATTACCGCGGAAATTTCATATTTTAGTTAGATTCAACTAATAAAGCGGTTCGGTTGTTTTTTCTAAGCTAAAATTGAATTATATAGGAATGAGATATTTTTTAAAAAAATTCGTCAATGAAGATAAATTCGCGATTAGAAGCTTTAGATACTTTTCGACATTGGTAATGTCGAGTGAATAGATCGTGCAATTGGCAAGTGTGAAGGCTCTGAGGAGATGTTTAATATTATCTGTTAGTTGGCAGTTATCAAACTAACGTTCATGAACTGATGATCTAAAAGGTGGATTTATTTTTATGATTACCGTAGAAATTCTTCATTTTAGTTAGATTCAATTAAGAAAACGGTTTGATTGTTTCTTCTAAACTGAGATTTGCGTTATATTGGGATGAGATGAAAATTTTGATTTTTTTACGTAAAATAATGGTGCAATTTGAAAGCTCTAGATACTTTACCGAATTGGTTATGTCTTATTTCAGTTGCTAATAGCTTGGAATTTTTTGATCTGGATATAATATAAGCACTTATGCACATATTCTGTCTCCGTTATGGCATACCTTTTTACTCATAATTTTATATTTATTTTATCTGAATTCTATTCAACGTAAATCTATCTACGTCAATCTATCTATTCAAACTTAGGCTCAATGAGCCTGGAGAAATGTAATTTAAATCTTCTCTCTGTCTATAGTGCATTCAAGTAGAAGTGTCTATTTGCATTTCTTGTGGGTGTTGCTGCATTAAATGTAACTTTTATTTTTCGCCTTATTGAACTAATTTCTTATACATACACGTGCACACTTATGCATGTCAGGGGTGAGTTCGTAAATGCCTCAGTACCGGAACGCTAATTTGATACTCAGTAGTGATTATGTAATGAGTTACCGCCCATAAGCCAGAACTGAAGCAAATACTCTCACAACTTGATCATGACATCCTGAGACTGCAGTTTCGTCTTTATAGTAGACTCCTCGGTCAGGAATAGCCCATAACTGAGCTGGAGGCAGAAATTCTCTTATTGCAGCCAAGATTGCCTTCAAACTGGTAGATAAAATGAATCAATTTACGAGTTGAGCCGTACCATGGTTTGCGAACGCTTGCGGGTAAGGTAAATTCTTTTTATCTACCAGTTTGAAGGCAATCTTGGCTACAATACGAGGATATCTGCCTCCAGCTCTGTTATTGGCTAAGCCTCACTGAGGAAACCACAATAAAGGTGAAACTATAGTCTCAGGATGTCATGACCGAGCTGTGGGTCTTATTGTTCCAGTAGTGATTAATTTTGAAGTAGGGAAATGTCTTTTTCCCAAAAAAATCAGTACCGGAACGGCATTCCGGCACCAAATCACTTTGATACATGCATGAACCTTATTCCGTCGGTTTTTTAAAACATTTTGGCTAAAAAGAAACCCAAAGATGGATTTAAAACTTTTTTGTACGTTTTAACTGCAGTTTCATCAATAACTTGATTTTATTTAAGCGTTTTAAATTAACTGTTTTAAACATGCGTAAAATTGGCAATGTATAAATCATTTAACTTTTTAAGTGTTTTAGAAACAGTTTTAAAAACAAAAATATTTTTCTACTTCACTAGCTTATTACCCGGCGTTGCCTGGTATTGCATTATGTTTAACTTATTTCATGCTAAAATGAAATAGATAAGTCTTAAATTGATGATTCATTGCCAAGCGTAATCCTTTTCGGAAAATACTCATATTTAAATGTGTTACATTTTATCCATTTGTATGCTTAAAGGCTTATCTCTATTACTCTCTCAAAATTGAAAGAAAATGGCCATTTTGGGACAAAAAATTTGAATTTTGAGCTTTTTGGATTTTTTAAAAATTTCAAAACCCCACCTATGCGAATTATAGTGCATCAAGGAACCTCTGTGCCAAGTTTGATGAAAATCCAAAAACTGTTAATTTGTATAAGAAGCAAACATACATACAAATATACATACTTCCATTTTTATATTTATAGATAGGAAACCTTTACTTTTAAGTAAAGAAATTCCTTACATAATTTTAAATAAGTGACCTGTTCGTATACTTGTGTATTCCCTCGATAAAATTAACTATATTAAAAGACTGATGAAAGCAACCTCTTAATCCCCGCTCATCCGTAAATTCTAAATCAAAACCAAACCACTAGGGATAAACAGTGGGTAATTCCTATTCGAAACGTGACTGACGTTTTATTCCAACAGCCAATAAATGAACATGTCAGCATTCCCCATTCTGAAAGGCTTTTCATATCCAACAGCAAACGAGGATTCCAACCGAGTGGTGTGCCATTAAAGATATTCATCACACTCGATTACGATGATCATTTAAAATGCAGTTTTCTATCAAGTATTCATGATTAGGCATGTGTTTGGAAGTGACGAAGTATGAGGAATTATTTTAATTATTGGTGATTTGGGAGGTTTGAATGAGATGGTGTTATTATTAACGTGAATAATTTAGTACAGTCACGTTTACTTTCTGTAAGTGGGTAGTTACAGTAAATAATCATATAGTCCTATAGATAGTTAACTGCTGTACGGTGGATTAAAATAACACAGCTGAAGTTTTTCTAGCAAACAGTTGTGTGTCACACGTAGATATACAGGGGTTGGACAAAAATATGGAAACACCTAGTGAAATGCATGTTTGAAAAGAATGATTGATTTCAATGAAATATGTAAGTGGCACTAGCATTTTCGTCTACTGAGGCTACTTATACAGCTTTGTAAATATATTGAACAGTTCAGTCGTTGTCGGAGCACTGTTATGTGAGCTTGACATTGCATTATGTCAGAGCTAACAAACTTCGAAAGTGGGTGAATTGGTGCAGCACTTATGGTAAGTGCTTCCGCAAGCAAAGTAGCCGAAGTGTTTAGTGTTTCAAGAGGTACTGTATCGAAGATTTGTTCCACATATTTGAAATGCAGAAAAACATCATACGCTAAATCACAGCGCAGACGAAACTGTGTGCTTAGTGATCGTGACAGACAATCATTGAGGGCAATTGTGACAAAAAATAAGAAAACCAAAGTTGCAAAAGTTACTCCTGAAATGAATGTCATGTTATCAAACTCTGTGAGTACCAAAACAATTAGAAGAGAGCTTCATAAAGAGGGAATTGCTGGCTGTGCTACTATTGAAAATTAATTCATCAAGGATGGTAATGCCCGAAACAGGAAAAGTGGTGTTTAAGTCATAAAACCTGGACTATAGCTTAGTGGAAGAAGGTAATATGGTCTGATGAGTCTTCTTTCACATTGTTTCCCACTTCTGGCAGAGTTTACGTCTAGAGAACGCCATCTCAAGTCTATAATACAAACTCCTTATTGCCAAGAGTGAAATATGGCGGGGCTTCTGTGATGGTTTGGGCAGCCATATCGTAATTCTCTTCTGGCCCCATGATAACTCTGTCAGGGCACATGACTGCCAAGACTTATGTGAACATTTTGGCCGATCAAGTCCATCCCATGGTTCAAATTTTATTCCCCAATGGTGATCGTGTCTTCCAAAGCGACAGCACTACTGTTCATGCAGCTTTTATTGTCCAGGACTGGTTTTCTGAGCACGACGATGACTTATCACATCTCCCCTGGCCACCACAGTCTCCAGACCTGAAGATTGTCCAACCTTTGTGGTCTGCATTGGAGCGGAAAGTGCGTTCTCGTTATTCACCGAAAACATCGTTATCTGAACTTGCCACCGTTTTACATGAAAAATGGTACAATATTCCCTTGGCAGACATACAGGAGCTGTATTTATCCATTCCGAGAAGACTGCAAGCTGTTTTGAATACCAACGGGTTTCCTACACCATATTAGACAAGGAAATGTGTCTTTTTTAAGGTGTTTCCATATTTTTGTCCAACCCCTGTAAGTTATATGTTGTTAATACAAAGTTAGGATTTAAGTTATATACAATGTGTCGAAATCAATGCGAGTGGAGAACTGATTTAATTATTTACTAACTGACGTTTTAGAGACTGCCATGGCTATAATTGTATGAGTAAATTATTGAGGATAATTCGTATTTAATACGTTTAAATGCATAATTAGTACAAAATCTTTATAGACTGCGCTGCAGCAGAAAATAAAGAAATTGAAAGTTTATATAATAGAAAATCTTGTTAAACAAAATTATATTCAACTTAAGTTAAAAATTTATTTCATGGTAATAAATACATTACATAGGAGGAGGAAGGTTACATTAATCTGAGTTATTATTTTAACTGTTAATGATAACACAGTTAGGTGATTTCAAAAGAGGAGGACTATTTTAGGAGCAAATACTTAAGAAAATATTCTAGTTTCTGTAAGTTCATAGATAGTGCTATTCGTTTTCTGGATGTAAAGCTTTTTGGGGAAAAAATAGCGTTACAAAAATGTGGAGGATGATGTACGAGGGGCCATTCAGAAATAATGTGGAATTTTGGGAAATAAGAAGAAAAAATAAATTCTGAGAAAAAAATCTTGTTCTTTGAAACTTACTTAAATTTTTTTACGAAACTACTGCACTTAAAAATACAAAAAAAAAAAAGTTCAAGAAAATAACTTATTATAAACAAACTAGTTACCTAATATTGCTGAACATGAAAGTTGACATGTAACATCAAAATGTAATGTAGTGTAACATAAAAACTAATGTAGTGTAACATAAAGTGCTTCTAAGGAGTTGGCTAAATGGCAACAATGATAAATGCAAGATAAACTTAATATTTTGAATAACACAAAACTATAGAAGCCTTTTTTAATGTAGCTAAAAATACTGTTGTTTTATTTACGTAAGCTTTTAGGCCAATTATTGAAATTTAATGCCTTACCACTTGGATCTGTCTTTAATAGAGGTTTACATTGATCATCATAATTGATGCATAAGAAGATAAAAAAAGCAGAGTAATAGTTGAAGCAAATGGACCCATAGCTCGATCATAGCATTCTGAGACTTTATGCAGTCTCAGGATGATATGATCGAACTGTGGGTGTATTTGCTTCAGTTCTGTCTTAGCCCTAGCTTACGGGCGGTAACCCCTCATGGCAGAATAATAGTTGTTGGTAATAGATACATTTAAAATTATAGAAACGATAGTGTTACATAATTATGTAGCGAAGATAGGAGGGATATAGAATTTAAACAGTGATAAAGTAGAAACTAAACGAAATCTTGTTAAAATAAAAATATTTTTGAAAAAAAAAATGAACCGATCTCAGAACTTCTATAGGCAAGTGCTCTAAAAAGTAAAAAAAAAAAAAATCTTATTCTTTAAACATCATCGATACTACATTTAAACATCAGTTTTAAAGTTGGCCCAAAATCACTAAATAGAATCAGGCGACCCTATCTCCATATATTATTTCTCTAAGCCGAAATCCTATACCCGGTCGAAACTCGCTCATTTCTTTGTCGAATTGCATGAAAATTTATGATTTTGAAGCTTATCCCGCGGGCTATTGACGAAAATTAGACCCACCCTCTAAAAAGTGTCGGTTTGTTTTTTATTCGAACTTCAATTTTTGACTCTATCTAGCGAAATAATTGTTGTATCGTCTCCATTTTGATTTCATTCGAAAGATTAAAAAAAATGCGCTCTTTAGAACGTTTCTCCGCTAGGGCCGCGTAACGAGAATCTCGAAAATCCACGTTTATGCGACTTATAAGCGCTTAAAGTTTGAAAAAGTTAAATTTTTTGCTCAACTGTTAAAATCGTTACCATTGTTGTTCAAATCAATTTTAAATGCGACATTTCAAGACAAGGCTTAGCTCGGTAACCCTTAATTGTAATTTTTATTGTTTCAAAATACTATGGTAGTTTTGCGATAACGTTAGTATTTAGTTTAGTAGTAGCCTTGGGTATTTGATTTTAATATAGGGTATCACTTTTGTAGTAGTTGTAAAAGTGAACGTGTCTTTGATCTCTTTGAAAAGTTGTCAGAACGACGGCAGTAGATGGCGATGTTGTGCAAACGTACAAGACTTTACAATGCCAAGGAACAGGGTACCAACAGGCAGACTAACAGGAAGGTGTCTACTACCTAGACAATATTAGACAATTCAACAATGCTTTGGCCTTCGCTTCAAAGTGGATTCAGTTAACATTCCTGGCAGAGGTCCATATTGTTTTAAACTACATGGTCAAGTGTACCATATGATCGGGAACTTGCAACCTCCGGCAGGGACTACACCAACTTACGCTGGACTTTTCTTTATAGATTTCGACACTGCGCTGCAACTTCGGGTAGATAATGAAGCCAATAAAAATTGTCGTATTAAATTTTAAGTTTAGAGGGTTTTTTTTTTTGTGCGGAATTCCGCACGGGTCACCTAGTAAATATAAATTTTAATAGGGTAGTTGTGACCTATTGAATATCCCTTTTTTAACGACTAGATATTGTTAAGAGGCTTACAAAACACAAAAATTCACCATTGCCGAATTTTAAAACACAACGGTTGATTCTTAATGATTTTTTTAAAAACCCACGCGCAAAAGAAGCGCGCCTTGAAACCGAAACCCGTGACGTCAGACGGCTGTAACTTTCAGCCTTTCATCCATAAAAATTGGATTTTTGCTATATTATCGTTTCATTGCGGGATTTTCTCCTTCCGTAATCAATACTCTAAAGTCTACTAATTCACTATTTAAAACTGGATTTATCAAAGAGCAATCCAATACCCTGCTAGGGGTGATTGTTTTGATATTTTTTGGCGAAATCCGTATTTAAATTTTTAGAACGCCTCACTTGGCGAGGAAAAAAAATTACGGCAGCGCAGAGCGAATAACAATGCGGAAGCCGGAGAAACCGGTTTCTCGAGCTCCTCGCATCTAAGCTTCTCGCTCTTTCTTCGCCTTAGTAGAAAGTTCAAAAGCGCCAACGAAGGCCCTGTGACGTCACAACCGCTTGAATTTTAAAAATTATTTAAAAAAAAACTACTTGTCGCAGCGCGAAAATTTTTTCGCCGTTGATGTTCATGTGTGTTGCTCTATCATATAAAAATAAAATTGAAAAATCGAAAACTTCCCTATTAATCTTAGTTTTTTAATCGCGTTCGCATACACCACATTGACAACCACATATTTATGTAATGGCAGAAATATTTAGCTCTTAATTTTCAATGGTTTCTCTGTAAAATGTTAGCAAAGTACAGTTAAACATCATTTTACCTATATAGTTTTTAGTAGTCGCATTATTAAATTTCGAGGAAAAAACTATCAAACTAAAATACGTGCCACTAATGTATTTATTTCCAAAAACAATTTGAAGTAATTTCTATATGCTTACAAAACAAATGCTCTCAATACATTAATAAATAACCTTAAACTCAACATTATCATGAGACTAAAAGCCACTATTTCTCCAAACATAAAGTATTTAACTATTGCACACATCAGCGACGGAATTCGCAGTTGCAGATAAGGAATACTATGCGCTTTCAAAACGCAAACGTCCAATATCTTGACTGAAACTGCCAGAATGGTAGGAGGTATCTGATAAAGCTTTTGGATATGATGTCTGGAGATGAAGTGATTGGTCATTAATCTAGATGATGCCAGATCGCGAGCAGGTGAATTGAGATGGTTATTAATTGTGGTCAATATGAATCAGTTGTAAGAATCAGAATTAGGGAATTTGTGTTAGAGATCTTGCTTTGCATTGAAATTTATTCAGGTAGATATTGTTATGAACGTGTTTACTTCTTGCTGAATGTTCTGTTTTGATTTTGACTAAGACTATAATGATGAAGATTATCATGACTGCTAGTGACTATTCATTCCTCCCACCATTTGGTGAGTTTTGACCCCTTGGATTTAAGTTATGTTTTCCGCAATTACGATTTGCGATAAGACCTTTACCCGTTGCACTGTAAAAAATGAATGTTGTTTTTACAGTATAATACAGCTAATTTTAAAGTAATAAACTGTAAAAATTGCTAACATTATATTAATAAACTAGCGGTACCCGCACGGCTTTGCCCGTGGTATAAAATTAAAAATGTAAATTTCTTAGTAGATGCCTTAAGTGCTAAAATAGTGCTTGGAGTGAGCAAGATAACAATTCAAACATTTACATACCTAGTTTGCCACAAAACAATGCAAAAAAATGTTTTTCAATGATTAATCTCCTAAATATCGCCGATCTTAACATCATTCAGTGGATTTTTCGCAAATTATCGCCAATAGCACCAAATTGAACCCAAATAAAAAAAAAATCGCCAAATTTGCCGCCAACTTGGCAATATGTCGCCAAATTGGCGTCAAACACTTGGCGACTAAAAGCTTGGCGATATTTCGCCAAGTGCTCGCGCCAATTCATATCACTTTTGTCTGCATTGAAATTAACACTGATTTACCCCATAAAAGGGGTAAAAACCCCCCTGGTGAAATTCGAATGCAACCCCAAGGGGAGGTGCTCAAAAATAAGCCAAAAGAGAAAATAAGAACAATTTTGCTGCTCACAGAAATCTTACCAAAGTTTAAAAGAAGAAGAAAGTTTTCCTTCCTAACTTCAAAAACAAAATAATAGAAATTTCTTGCATTATTCTTCACCATGATAATAAAAACAATAAACATCGACAAACATCAACCAGCAAATGATAAATTAAAAGCCAAACTCGTTCACTCAAGCCATTTACTGCAATTTATATTGAAATAAAAAAAAAAGGAAATAAAATATGTTTTGCCAGACGATAAATTTAGAATGGTTGTGTCTATCATGTTGTTTCTTTTTTGACCTCATTTAGTTAAACAATGTTTCCCTCTTCTACCCAACTCGTCAGATCGCCAAAATATCTCTAAACTCACAAAAATGGTACGCGTCAGTTTCTTCCTTCTCTACCTTTTTTAAAGAAAGGACACGATTTCTCATTTGATTGACAGGTGCCATCTTATCACGATTTTATTATATTTCATTTGACTAATTTTAATAAGGCTTGGAGTTTGGATTGCTACAAAAACAAATACATTTTTAAAATTATTAATGGAAAAAGAACGAAACAAATAAACGAAATAAAAACGTAACCATGGTAACAACATTAAAAGTTGATTTCCGTTGATAAAATAATTCATTTCATTAACTATTTTAGAATCGTTTGGCTTGCTTTACTGAAGATAAGCCTTGAATTCCGAGATTCTAAAAACAATTGTTACAGCTCTCCTGATGATAGTAGAAACTTCGAAAAAACTTCATTTTGTGCAGAAAATTTCAAGCTTTCGAATGACATAAGACTTGAAAATGTGTATGGAATATTTCTTCCCCATTTTATCGAATTTCCGCTAAGAATTCGAATAGAAAAAGAACGAAATGGAATGTTCGAAAAATCGCTTCGAGGTGCAAAACTACATGCTACAAACTAATTTTGTGCCAAGTGGCATGAAAATCGACGGAACGGTTTTGGCGCTACGCGCGTAACAGACAGAAAGACAGACAAACCTTCAGCTTTATTATTAGTAGAGATTGTAAAATTGCTAATTTTACAGTTTATTTCCGTGCATTAAATAGGTTTAAACTGGAACCTCTGCTGCCAATATTATACTGTTGTTTTTACAGTATAATAGAGCTAAAGTTACGGCAATAAACTGTAAAATTCCTTACTTCACAATAAGAAACTAAAATGGCTAGTTTAACAGTTTATTACTCCGCATTTTACAGTTTTAAATTGGAACATTGGCTGCCAGTATTATACTGTAAAAATAACAGCTCATTTTTCGTAGTGTGGATTTGTTGTTGCTACAAATGTGACTCATCGTAATCATAAAAAACATTATTTGTATTTAAGATCTCAAAATAAAAATTAATATCAAGGGATGGATGCTGTAGCCCAGATGCTAGATGCTACGTTCGAAATTATATATGTTATGTCCGCTAAATAGATTTGCAAGGATTGGAAATTGCAAAGTGTTAGAACGAGAAGGGGGGAGATTCAACCAATTGAATCTCGTTTCTTCACGAAATAAGAGGCAGATTATCTTTGTCCACATGAAATCCGGTTGCAACTAATTAAACATGCTTACCGCAAATAAAATTT
Organism: Uloborus plumipes; assembly: GCA_038373865.1. Classification (NCBI taxonomy): domain Eukaryota; kingdom Metazoa; phylum Arthropoda; class Arachnida; order Araneae; family Uloboridae; genus Uloborus; species Uloborus plumipes. Next base: position 48,216 of record JAXGGA010008539.1, read on the forward strand.
GAAACTTTTGAATTTCTCATAAAACAAAATTGTCACAACAACTATTGATGTGTTCAACGAATGCCATAGTGTGGAACAAGAAGAATTTGTTGACAAACATTATAGAAATAATCGGCGCTAGATACTTAAAATCTTTCCCTGTAATGCAAAAGTTTCACTTTCTATCGTGTGTCTTAAGTTTTTGCATTTATCTAAAGCAATTCTAATGAATAATACCTCTACACCACATATTATTTCTTAAGCATTTAATTCGGTCGCTTTCAGCTACATAAATAGCACGAATCTCAGTTCTCAGAATGATCGATAGATATATCAGATCTTAGAACTAATGTTTCTTTTCCTTTGAAAGTTTCTAATGTATCTCAAAGGTAAATATTGATCAAATGCAAGATGTTTACGAAACTGTTGGAGATTTTCTGAGAAGTACTGAAACATAAGCATAGAAATTGTGTATTTGTCCTACGAAGTTCGACTGTTAACTTTAATTTCTGATGGAAATAGTAGTAGTTCATTTAAAATTAGATTATAATAATATATTGCTAGAATCTTCAAATTTTCAAGGCAAATCCAGAGTGCTTTTATTTATTTATTTATTTATTATTATTATTATTACCATTATTATTGTTTTTGTTACTTCTATTATTGTTGCTGTCACTACCTTTTTCTGATTAAGGGATTTTTTTTTAATCAAGGAAGTTATTTTTTTAAGGAAGTAAAAACTTATATCTTTTTAAGTTTGCACGATTTTTAATACGTTAACTATACTGAATATTGAAAGTAATTTCTTCACCAGTTTCTGACACAATGAAAAAACAGATGCGCGGAGTTATGTTTGGTGCTTTTTCTTACAGTACATTCATGAAGGCTAAAAACATGATTGCTATTATTTTTACCGTTATTTCACAAAAAATAGACAAAATTTCAAAATTTTACATTTAAAAGTCTTCGTTTTGTGTTTACATTGAAAACCATAACAATATTTAAAAAAAAACAATACTTGGTATAAAAAATAAATATTTTAAATTAACTTGTAGGGGTCCTTTTTTATAGTAAAAGATCTTGCTTTATATTTCGATAAACAAAATACAGAATCTGGATGTTTACTAAACCTTTCTTTCAAAAAAAGAACTCTTTGAAGAGAAAGAAAGCCTACTTTTTCACAATGTCAAAGTTTGATTTGATTTCAACTGCAAATAATAGATATTTACGAAATCCTCGAATAGAGTTCGAATGAATCATTCTTAAAGTATTTCACATAAGCATTTGATATTACTTTGTCATGATATCGCAAAAAGGATTTGTCGAGCATTTGTGTGTGTGTAATTTATTTTTGCTAGAAAATTTATAACTGCTCAGTTTTCTAATTTTACAGTAAAAGAATGTTTGCTTAAAAATTTAATTGTTCCGTGTATAATTTTCACTATTTTATTACTATCTAAATTCCAGTTGTTGCTTTGAGGCCGTAATGTACTTTCCATTTTCTGTTTTATGGGTTACTAGTTTTTGTAAAACAATTTTAAGTGTTTCTTAGTAATTCGATACGTTACCAAATATTACTTTTATGTGAGAAATGATGCAGAAAAATGTGAAACGGACTAAGTAAGAAGAAACTCGTAACTGAAAAGTCTTGAAGATAAACACGTTTAGTGTTTAAGTGACCTTATTGAAAATTAACATTTTTTTTTTCATTTGCATGTCAATGTGCGTTATCATCATAGCATGCAAATCTATGCCATGAATCTATATTATCACATTGAGTATTATTGTTACATACCTTTATATGCTACATACTTTTTGTTGCTATATATTTGTGGTAGCTACGGGAGAGTGTGAAATGTTGCTTATATATTATGATACCTCATACTATTACGTTTTGTTAAAGCCTTATAATTCAAAATTAATGTAAAATAAGAAATACTTCTCAGCTTTGCAAAAATTCTATAAAAATACCATTTTGTTATAAATGTGGATAAAATTTATAGTATTAATTTATTATCACTATACAGAAGTTTATTATCTCATAACATATCTGAGTTGCTGCAGTATTAAAGAAAATAAATCTATCGTATTTGGATCATCTTGTCTTTTTACGTAGCTGTAATTCTTGTACGAATTTCTCGAAATTTAATTTTTTTAAGAAGAAAAACTGGTCTTGAAAAGTGATTATTAAATATCAAAGTTTTCACCCAATTTCACTTATAAAACTACATTTTGTACAAATATATTAATCACAAATGTTTTTCAGTTCTGGAAAAAAATACTATATTACGTAAGACTTTTTGTTTTGAAATTGACTAAAATATAGAATGTAAATCTATTATCACTGCAAAATTTATTATTTTTTAATGCCTTAGACTTGTTGGTGTATTAAGGAAAATAAATGAAGGGTAAAATGGATAAAGGTGATGTGTGACAATTTTTTTAATTTCAAGAAAAAGCCTTAAAAAAAAAAGAATAATAATAATCTCCTTTATCCATGGTAAAAAGTAAGTTTTTCAAAAATTGTCACATTTCACCTTTATCCACTTGCCCCTTCATGTGCCCTTAGGTTTGTCACTTGTTTGTGAAAATACACATACTCTAGTTTAAAATACACTCATACATAAAAAAGTTGTCACATATCACCTTTATCCAAATGCCCCTTTAAATATTATTTGAATCCTATTGTCTCTATAACAACTGCTGTAACTGTTATGCCAATCTTCAGTTTTTGCATTTATCATCAGTACTTCCCCAAGTTCAATTCCTTAAAAAAAAGAAAGCTGTCCTTAAAAATTGATCCGTAAATATCAAACTTTTCACACAATTTTACGCATTAAACTGAATTATGTGCAAAACATAAATCTACTATTATCCGAGCTTTTTCAGAAATAACTCGGAGTTATTCCCGTGTTCACTGCAATAAACTTCCCTTATTTGGAGAATTCAGGTCTGCAGCTCAGCTCCTAATGTCACGCAACAGAACATTTATTGGCGTCAACTAATTATTTGCTATGCCCCTGAGGAATCCCTTACTCTTTTTCCTGACCCGATTTTTCGTTTCTTTGCTGAGCTGCCTCTCTCAAAATTAAAGGAAGTTAATGATGGCGAAAATTTGTTTCTTTCGTGCTGGCAGGGAAATTTTCATGACAGGTATTAGAACTAAGAAATTGCTTTATTTGGAATTCTTATTTGGAAAAAGAACAAGCAACTCGTTGTTAAATATCTTTTATTGATATAGTTAAGGGGAAGCGGCGTTTATGTGTAGTTTATCTGAATTTGGGTATTAATAAAATTGCGCGTTAATAGATAAAATAGATTAAAGCGAAAGTCAAAATCATTCAATAAAACTTGTAAAAGAAGCTTCTTTCGCTCTATTTAAAGTGAGTGAGGTTTTTTTTCTAGTTTTCAGTGAATATTTATACACTACCAAAAATGAACTTGTTTTTACAATATAATACTGGAAGCTGAGGCTCCAATTTAAAGCTGTAAAATGCACAGTAATAAACTGTAAAACTAGCAATTTTACAGTTCCTTACCGTAAAGTTAGCCATTTTACAGTTTATTGCCATAAAATTTAGCTGCATTATACTGTGAAAAAAAACAGTATAACACTGGCAGCCGAGGTTACAGTTTAAAACTGTAAAATGCACGGTAATAAACTGTGAAATCATCAATTTTAGTTTATTAGTGTAATAGTAACAATTGTACAGTTTATTACAGTAAAATCAGCAATTTTTAGTTTATTACTATAAAATTAGCTATATTATACTGTAAAAGTAACATTCATTTTTTAGTGTATAAAAATAACGATTCAGATTCACGTTTTTAAACCAACAAATGATAATAAAAATTGAAAATTTGAATTTCTTTTATCATCCATTTTCATTTTCATTAGCAAAAGTATAATTATAAATTTACACACATTCAAAGTTTTTTTAACTTCCTAATATTTACATTAAAACGAAATTGTTATGAAAAAATGATAAGCAGCTTCTCATTCTCTTTGCTGAAAAAACAGGCTTCTGTAGTTCAATATTCTCCTAACTCCTTATGAGCCCCACACGACTTTTGACTGTCTTCTTTACTCAAGTAGTTAGTATTGCTTCAATGGTTTCGTCATTTTATTTGAAATTAAAAAATGCGGCGTGGCCACTACGCTTGACGTCAGTCAAACTCTATTTGGAGCTATTGACACAATTGACAAACGAGAAAAAATTTACATATTCGCCGAAAAATTCAAAGTTAGCTCATGCAAGCGCGCTTGATCCAAATTCCTTAGTTTTTTATAAAAAAAATACTTTATAATACTTATCTGGAAGCGGAGTGTATATAATTATCGTAAATCACCCAATTAGTTAAAATTCATGATTAATACTTTCTACTTATATCTACGATGTTTCTATTTCTCGTTTTCAAAATCATCCTTTTTCGATTAACTTTGCTATTCTCACATTGGGAATAGTAATGATGCTTCAACTACTTTTGAATGGCACTTTAAGAGGATTTTTATGTACTTAGAACGATTAGTGACGCATTTGTTCAATTTACTACGCTTGTAACATGATCTCATTTGCTAATACTGCCTACTTTTGAAATATTTTCTAAAATCTTGAGTTTTCTGTCCTATTGCAATTTATCTTGCATTGTAGACTTAAGGTAAGAACTGGACACTTACTTGGAGATGTTTTTTGAGTATATTTTATTGAATTTAGGTTATTATACTCAATCCAATATTTATCTCTCATACAAATGCGGTATGCACGGACAATACATAAGTGCCTTCAAGCAGTGGTTGGAAAAACTGCATTTCTTTTGTAGCGAACTACAACTACTTTTTTTAAATGTAGCGACTACAAACTACTTTTGAATTGCAATCGCTACTTCGCTACTTTTAAAAAATAAATAAATGAAAAGCATATACCGTTTGATAATTGACGGGAAAAATTCGAAAAGTGATAATAAATTAACATAATAAAGTAATAAATTAACACATCTGAATATGGAATAAAACTGGGAATTGTCTTCGAATTTATTTGTCATTTTTCCTTTTTGTACAGGTTTTTTTTTTCTAAAATTTGTCCTTTTTAGGTATTTTTTTAAACAATTTTTACGAATATTCGCCACAAGAAAGGATTTAAAAGTTGAAAGATTGAAAAAATTCAACTTTCATTTTTTTTTTAATTTCTTGCCAGGGAATATTTAGGAACATGAAAATTATTTGAAGTTCTTTTTAAATTAAGAGGCCAAATAAACCATTGTCATCGTACAGGTAGAATGTGCTTTGTCAAAATGATGTATTAAAGATCAGCCCTTTTTTGTATGTCTTTAATTTCTCATTGTGGTCCGCTGCTATACTCGTGCAAGATTTGCACCAGCCAAAGTCGATTTTTTTTTAAATTTTTTTTTTCATTTGTTTGTTTTTTTTTTTAATTTAAAAGTAGTTTCCAGAACTCGCTACAAACTACTATTATTAGTATCGCATTACTCACTACTCTACTTTTTTTAAAAAGTAGTGCGCTACGCTACAAACTACTAAAAAATGTAGCTACTACAGTAGTTTCGCTACTTGTAGCGCGCTACTTCCAACCACTGCCTTCAAGTTAAGGATGTGATATGTAAGAAATTACCTTTCAGGCATTTGAAAAGACATAGATCCATTCAATAATGTAATACGTGATGTTATCTAAAATGCCCCTTTGCCTTCCGAATTACAATGATGACTATAAAACTTTCGCAAAATAGAAAACAAACGGAGGTGCCATTTTTAAAAAGTAGGGCATGATGGGGAAAACAGTGGTCATATTTGGATTCCAGGTGGACGTTTCCCCGTGTTAATCAACAATAATAGTTTCAAAAGCACATTAAAACTTTTTTTCCATTCATTTTTATTAAATTACACAGCTATTACAACTTTTTTAGTTCTCAATCTTGGGAATCCTTACAAATTATAAAAATTCTGCATAATGGAGTGAATGATTGCTATAGTTCGTTTTTTTTCAAGCTTTCTCATTCTTCATTGAGACTTTCGTCGTATTAATAGACCAAAAGATGTTAATTTTTTAATTTTCCCTAGAGATTTCTTCCTTTTAAAAATATATACAAAGTAAATAAATAAATCAATAAATTTCCCTTTCAATTGGTTTTGATATAACTTTTAGCTCGAGATTTCTGTTTGAACTGAAGTACATAGAAGCGAAAGGGGGGTTGTAACTGCCGAAATTAGAAATTTGGGAAGAATAGTACAGATAGTGATTTAAATTCATCTGTTTTTGCGCAAGAGATAATCAATTTTGCCCTGGCTGTTGTTACTATACAGATTGGTTAAAAAAAGCTTTTTAAACGAAAGTCCACTTAGGATTTAAATTTTGCTTCAAAAAGTCCACTTACATGCATTCACTTTTAATTGCCCCAATTTGTGTCTGTTCACTCAATGTTAAACTTAAATCTATATCACCATAGTCATAACCAGCAACGCAAAAAATTAGTCCAATCTAGTGCGTGATCAAGGAAAGAAACCTCCTTTGAAATCCCGGTCTTCAAAGAGCGGTTAAACTTGCGTTTGTCAAACATTTATAAAAAAGCGTCTCATTTCTGTTCTAAAAATGTCGAACGTTTAGTGGAGCAGCTTAATTCGATTTTCGCAGAGTTCCACCGACGCTCCCGCCATCGCACAGGAAATCAGGGTCAGAAATCAATACCATTGGAGAATGGGAAAGCCTCGTTAGGGCCACTAAAGAGACCATTTAACTAACGAGGGTGTCACCCTGATTCTCTCATGGTCCTTCACATAGTGAGAAATTTAATTTGGTGGCTTGAAAGGAAGGGTTGCTGTACTGTTGGCGGTTGGACTTACTTTTGGCTTTTTTTCAATCGTTATTACCCTTTTTAATACGCTTTTACTGGTTTCACATGTGGGTTTTTTTGTTTGTATGTATGTAACTCTGAATAAAAGATAAAATTCACGTTTTTTGCAAATATAAAAGTACTATTAATTACTATCATTAGTGCTGAAAGGCTGAACTATATTATATGTGCAATACACCACCAACTCGGCCATTTCGATCCATGGACTGCAGTTTCGCGCTTATTGTGCGCTCATCAGCATGGAATACGAAAGTAGCCGAGTTGGAGGCAAAAATCCTCTTATAGAGCAAAGAGAGCGAAAAAAACTGGTAGCTAATGTAAAATTAGAATACCAGCGAGCGACCGCACATGGGAACGGTACAACTCGTAAATTTTAACGCAGAGCTCGGGTATAAACAGTGAGTAACCGCCTCTAAGCAAGGGCTAAGACAGGAAGATGAAATACACCGTATATACACATACATCTAATTTTACATTAGCTACCAGTTTTTTTTTCCGCTCTCTTTGCTCTCCAACTCGGCTACTTTTGTATTCCATACTGATGAGCGCACAATAAGCGCGAAACTACAGTCCATGGATCGAAATGGCCGAGTTGGTGGTGTATTGCATGTTCCTGCTTTAGCCCTTGCTTAGGGGCGGTTACTCACTGCTTTATATATTATATGTGTTGATGTACAGGTATTATAAGTGCATGTAAACTAAGCGGATATTCAATAGTTTTGAAAATCAGAGGGAAATCAGTTAAGAGTTATCATGAAATATAGTTTAACCTTTGTTTAAATTAACTTTAAAATAGTATTTTCTAGTTTTTTTAAACTATGTTTAAGAATTTTTATTTAAATTGCAGCGTTAAGAGTTTTTACACTCAAAAAATCTTGCGTGTTTGTTAAGAACGGGTTGTGGTTTTGTTACCTAAGTTAAGATAATGTAATTTTTAATCTTTAATTATGTGATATTTGGTATGCTTATAGTAAGGAATAGTAGCTTTAAATTTTATGTCCTGACGGGACTCAGAAGTCCCGCTTGTATTAATTTAGTAATATGAATGCTAAATGGCTGGAGTCATGCTGGTGCATGAAAGTACCACTCCTTGTGTACAGGGCTGCGGAGTCGGAGGAAAAATGGTCGACTCCGACTCCGACTCCGACTCCGGGATTTTAAAACTTTCGACTCCGACTCCGACTCCGACTCCCGACTCCTGCTTTTTTAACTATTTTTTCCCAAATATGAAGAGGGAAAAACCCTAAACAAAG